>VCRD01000212.1:331108-344050 GCA_006783055.1 Trinorchestia longiramus | reverse complement strand
ACATATACATATACATACATACTTGCACACATACGCACACATGCATACATACATGCACATATCACATGTATGTACATACACACACATACACATATGCACATATATACACATGTATATACTCGTATACATCTAAATTCCTCGGAAGAAGAATAATCTGAAGAGTAACATCAATTCACATAAAATTCTATTTAGTTTTAGGCAAAACACAATTTATTATCTATCAAGAATTTTTTTTTATGCTCTATGAAAAATTAAACCTTTCTAACATGTTAACAAGAAACACATCCGATTCATATGATTCGTGATGGCACGCCCTGCTGGCCATCATTGGCTGCAGATGATCACGCTACATCATTTGGCTAATCTATGCTGCAGGGAATTTGGTGTGCTCAATGGTCGACTTGTGACTGTCGTGATGGGACGTCTTGTGATTGCTTTCTTAATATTTTAATCCCTCCATGCTTACTATGTCCAGCAAAAAAGAAAGAGGTCGGATGAATGTGTACAATATGGATTCACACGTAAGCGGAACGTGATGGGAGTCAGCGTCCTAACTGCATGATTTGCAATGCCAAGTTAAGCAATTCTAGTCTATCACTGGAAAAACTAAGAAAACACTTCCTTAAGCTGCATTGAGATGAAAAATACAAGAACACAACTCTCGTTGAATTGAAGGTGAAGAGAGCCAGATTCGATAAAAAGGCTACTCCGCCTGTTCTCGGCTTTGTACCCATCAACAAACCAATCCTCACAGCATCGTACGAAGTAGCTTACCCGATCGCAAAGCAGGGCAAACCACTTACCATTGGTGAAACACTCGTAAAACCAGCTGTGTTGAAGATGGCGAATATCATACTGGGAGAAGAGACTGAAGTAAAGTTATCCCAAATTCTTCTTTTAAATGACACCATCAGCAACGGAATAGAGGACATGAGCAAAGACATCTTGGCTCAAGTAGTTGCAGATCTGATTTCAAGCCCGGCAAAATTCAGCCTTCAACTCGACGAGACCACAGACGTTTCCAATCTAAGCCAGCTTGCGCTATGTGAAATACGACGTTATAAATGAAGATTTTTTATTTTGTAAGCCTCTTACAACAACTAAGGCAGCCGAAGTAAAGAAACCTGTGGATAACTTCTTCTAAGACAACTGTCTTTCGTGGGATATGGTTTCTGCAGTTCGTTCGGACAGAGTTCCAGTCATGCTGGGAAGAAAGTCTGGTTTTGGTGCAGTGGTGAAAGCCGATGCACCACACATCATAGTTACGCATTGTATTCCGCACAGGCATGCGTTGGCAACAAAAATGTTGCCTCCAAAACTGGCAGAAGTATGAAAAATAGTGGACTGCGTGAACTATATGCAAAGTAGTGCTCTGATGCACTGCATCTTCAGTGAGCTGTGTAAAGAAATGGGCTCTGAATTCTAGATACTTCTGAACCATTCTAACATTCGGTGGTTATCTAGGGGACAGGTGCTGAATCGCGTTTTTGCCGTGCGTGTGGAATTAGCCCTGTTTTTGCAAGAGCACCAACATTGTCATGCAGATTGCTTCAAAAATTCTGAGTTTATTCTCATTTTAGTGCACTTGGCTGATATCTTCGCAGCTCTCAATCATCTCAATCACAAGATGCAGGGCGGTGGATTCAACATCATCGAAGTGGAGGAAAATCTGAAGGCTTTTCAAAAAAAGCTACCGTTATGGAAAGGACGAACAGAGAACAATAACTTCACAGACTTTCCCCTGCTGGACGACTGTGTAAGATCGAAGATGTATCTGGAATCGGAGACATATCTGTACCCGCAGGACTGAACCAAGCAATTGCCACGCACTTATGGGCTTGCAAAGTCTCTCGACGGATACTACCCTACAAGAGAGTCATATCCAGCATGGGTGAGACATCTGTTCACGTTTAGTGTTGAAACAACAGATGTCAATGATGAATACCTCGATGAAATCTTTGAAATTAGCAGAGCCAGGTTCAACAGCAACTGTTCAAAACAACAACGTTTTCAACGTTTTTGTGTCAACAAATGGTAACGTACCCTGTTATTGCTGAGAAAGCTTTGCAGATTTTCATACCGTTTGTTACAACACATCTTTGAGAGCAATCCTTTTCGAGGATGCTGGACATAAAAACGAAGAAAAGAAACAGACATTGTTGCGAAAATGACATGAGAGTGGTACTTTTGCCAAGGTGAAGCCGCACATTTCTGAACTGGTCCCTGGAAGGCAACAGCAGAAGTCACACCGATTTGCAGCAAATATTCATTATTATATTTTTTGTGTGAATATCATGTTCATGCAGCCACCGTAGTCGAGTGGTCTGCGGCCCGTGTTCTGTGTCGGGTCTCTGCTTGTGCAGAAAGACTGCAGGTTCGAAACCCGGCAATGAATACGAGCTGTTTCTCGTTTCACGCCATGAACTCGCACTTATCGGTAAGTCCTCAACTCCCCGCCCATGGACACATCCCACGATCGTCGCATGGAGCTCACCATCACCCTTACTCTAAGAATGTTAACCTTAAGAATTTGAAAAACCAATGTACTAAATGTCTATGTACTGTGTACTTGATTGGAAATAAAGATTGTTTGTTTGTTTGTTTGTTTGTTTGATGACTTTGATCTTTGAACACAGTGATGTTGTTGCACGCTTCAATTTGTGCTCCACTAAAATATATACCTATGTTTTGAATTTGAAAAATCATATTTTATTTTTCTAATTAAGAAGGGTTCGGTGAATGTGTATATGAAACTCGTGGGGTTCGGTATCTCAAACAAGGTTAAGAACCACTGCCCTAAATGATCACTCGTCCTTTTACATACTCAGAAGAAGCCTAAGAAGTTATTCAAAATATATTACTTCAGAAAATAATAAAAACAACTATCTCATATACAGGCTATCATCATGATCTATGGAATACAAAGCAATGCTATAATTATTATGCAATGGATTACCGAACGTCATTTTAGTTTCTTTTTATAGTAGTAGTTGTCTAATTGTTGGCAGTTTATATTCATTTTATAAAATTGAGAAACAATTTTGTCAATGTTAATTCAGAAAACTTTAACTGATCCATCATTTCTTCAACATTCTATAGTAAAAGTGTAGACATTAAATATTATTCAATTTTATAGTTTCATAATTTCAAATGTATATATGAAAGTTTACTACTTATTGTATAAAAATAAAAGTTTTTTTGTCTACCGGAGAATTCCATGACCAACCACCGCATTGCTCCCTCCCAGCATGCCAGGTTTGTTATGCGTGGTCGACTGATGAGGGTACCCGACTACAATGCGGATAGGCCCGGGTTCGACCCTGTAGCTGTCACGGTCCGTTTGTGCCTGACCATTGCGTAACTTAATTAACCATTGCATCATATGACGCTGACAGTTACCCGCGGACGTTACCAAACTCGATCATACGAATTATGAACGAGACAAGGCGCAGTTTAAACGATTCTGTATGAATATCAACGGAAACGGTATGTGTCAGCGGCTGAGCTCTCCCTATATACAATCCGGTGGATATCTTGGCCTTAAAGGATAAACACGGCAATGAATAACCTACACCTGTTCGACTTGAAACCAATTCCAGCAACTATTATAAACAAATGTGAGGCTTATATGTTGGAAAACAATTTTTTCAATTTTTTGTTGCATAATGAATTCAGGGTTCTAAAATTTTTATATGCATCAACTGTTTCAAGACAGCTGTTATTTGCACACTTCTGACACTAGAGAGCGCTATTTAACAAATGCAGTTTCTTAGACTTTGACTTCGATGTCTGAATCCACATCACTGCATCAGTCTGCGATGTTGACATTGAGGTGACGCATATGTGGTGTACGTGTCCTATTTTCCTGAAATTATTGGTGCCAAAACTGTTAGTGTGGGTGATGTTTTTTCGTGCTAGTTGGAATATATTGAATGACCGACAATTAATTAATGTTGTCATTCACTTTGAAATGATGACGCAATCGAGGATATGGCTGCGAACGATTGTTTCCTGAATCCGAACAAATACAAGCTTTAACCTCAAAGAAAGAAACAAACAAAACTGTTTCCTAACAACGTCGTTACATATAATATTCGACATTTGGTTCTAAATGAGAGTTAAAATGCCTGATTGTAAAGATCCTTAAGGGGAAGAAATACATAGGTTGATAATGCATGAAACTAGTTATTTCCGTATAATTTAATTTGTAGATATGTTCATATAATTGAAACTGTAGTTATGTTCTCACAATTGAAGCAAAACTTGAAGCTAAAAGTACGTAAAAATTGCTTGCAACATAGTGCGACAGTTTGAGTTTAGTAATATGCATAAATCTTTTAATTAAATGCACAACGAAGGATGAAACATTTAAGTTGTAATTTCTTTGTGGGTCGATTGCTCAGTGTAATGTGTTAATAGGATATAAAATTGAATTATTGTGTTTAACTGAGAACTTCAGTGTTTTAAATAAAATTGAAAGTAACATCACAGAAAGACAATAAAGGAAAAAGGAAATTTAAATGTTTATTGCCAATTGTGATATACCTCTGTGTTATACTATGACAATGTATGTGACAAATAACACAAAGGTAATTATTTGAACTATGCCAGTAATATTAATTAAATTTCTGTTCTAGACACTCATTAAAGCTGTTTGATCTGAATTCTATGTCACCTAAGTTTTTACTATAATTTTGCTCTATTAAAATACATACTCATGAGTTAAGAATTCTACTGCCATACTGTTTGTAATATTAGTGCTAGCAATGTTTACCAATTTTTATTGTACCTTGAATGTGGCCAAATGTAGAGAATGATGAAAATGTTGTATTATATGTTTCTAAAATAATCTTCACTAAATCTTGAACTTTAAATTTTAACTTCTTGATGTTATAACTTGAAAGTCAGGTCATTATTGATGATAGTCTCTTAGAACCAAATCTTGTAATAGAAAAGAATAAACTGTTGTGTAAATAAGCAGAGATCATTATAAAGAGGCATTTCTAAACAAACAATGGATTGATCTGCTTGGATACAGAGAAACAGTGACAAGTAAGGCATTAACACTTGGTCTGAGTGTTTTTTAATCAAAGTAGTGTAGGAAATCAGTGGATGAAGCCTCTTCCTAGAAGAAAATTTTACTGGACTGACCTTTCAAATACTAGATTAACCCCAAATTGGAAAAAAACAGTAAATTTTCACCATATGAGTCAACAAATTAGTGTTAATTGCTCAAATTCTAAAAAAGTTTCAATGATGGGATAAAAAAGTGTAATGAAGAACACCTTTTGTTACAAATGTTTTGGAATGTAGTTATGCTTTGTTGTACAACTGCACTAGCATACAAGTGTTTTGACGCACAAGTTCGATTCGATTCACCATTTTTTGTCAATATACGACTTGTGATATGAGTTAGTTGATGGAACCCAGAGGAGCAGGAACCAAGGCATGGGTTTCCATACAAATTTTTTAACCTTAGAGCACTGAACATTGGTTTAGTTGACCCAAGTCTAGTGATGTCTATAGCCATGTTCAGTGCTCCAGGGTACTGTAAAGGAATTACAGTACAATGATCCCATTGTCATTGCTGAAATGAGCAAACATCTGTAAACTGAAAGCATGAAACTTACTCTCCTTGTTCTAAAGAAAGAGGTTCACATTTTTTTGTTGCTACATTTCAAGTGTAACTTTTTGCTTCCACCTCTGCTGGGGTCTTTGAATTCCAAAATGTTTGTTGTTAAAGATGTTTCCTCTTATGTTGGCTCATCTCATTTAGCAAAACTAGTAATAAGACACTGATGTGGTGGCATTCCTCACAAATTTGATGAAGTCAACTTTAAAAATGTTTCATATCGGTAATTATAATAAATTTATTCTGGAAACCATATCTCCTTTACTAGGGCATAATGAGTATTCATTATGCCATGCACTGAAAAGGTGAAATACATGCATTTTGAAAACACTTGAATGATCACAATGCTATGAGGTCATTCGTACCAAGTGTTGATATTATATTTTGAAATTTTTAGGATAAATTGTGAATATTTACATTTGTTAAGATACTAAAGGCATCTGAAGGGATAGGTTCATAGCACACAAAGTGCAGTTACATATTGAATGTAGTATTGTACAGCAATGACTAATTTAAATAATTAGAAAAATTTATATTAGCTTAGCTTTGAATGGGCTTAGAAAATTTTCACTAATACTGAACATGTTACTTTGAAACAAATAAACCTGGCATGATTTTGAAAAAATTATTTATATATATATTTAAAAAACTGCCAACTGAGACAGCCCTTCAAATAAATCTACAAATAGATGGTATTTAGAAAGATTCTGGAGGTCTGTTTTACCTAGTATAGGATGACAGCAAATAAGCATTTCCAAATTGCAAAGAACTATTTGATGTAGTTTACAAGTGGCAGTGGAGTTTACCTAATTGTTAGTAAATACATCCTCAGTAACACTTAATGTTATGCCTAATTTATGTGAAAGATAAAGATTCATGTCTATAATTGGTTTTGAAAGTACCGTTTTGTGATCTCAACTGCTGTAGTATCAATGTAAAAGCATGAAGAAATGGTGGTACCTTAGGTAGGTATACTTGTACAGTGTTTTTCAAGGTGTATACATACTGCATTAATGATGAGTTGATGTAATTTTGTATTTTTTTCACTGGTAGTATTTCAGAGAAACTTTTAGCATTTCAGAGAAACAGTTCACAATGTCGGCTCCAGGCTATCCTGTTGACCCTAAACAAAAAGCAGGCTGGGCAGTCCCAGACAGCTACCCTGCTCAGCCCTATCCAAATGCTGGCTATCCAGCTCAACCTGGATACCCAGCACAACCTGGATATCCTGCACAACCTGGATATCCTGCACAACCTGGATATCCTGCACAACCTGGATACCCCCAACAACCAGGATATCCAGCACAGCAAGGCATGCCTAATTTTGGTTTTGCTCCAAGACCCATGGTGAGATATTTAGTATGGTAGTAAATAATGTAGTTACACTGTGATCCTTCTTTTGAAAGGTACATTGTATGACAATGAATAATACAGTTTGTAGTGTAACATCCTCTTTTTCAAAGATATTTTGTATGACAGTAAATAATGTAGTTACATAGTTATCATCTTTTTTTAAGATGGAACAGTAATAGGTAGACAAAGAATCAGATCGATGTGTTCTCAAAGAAAACATATAGGGATCACAGTTATGAGCTTATTCTTGAAAACACCCTCCTCTGACAGGTGTGTAGCCTGGAATGTGATCACACATGATCTGTTAAATAGGCACTCAGGCCTCATTATTTTCACCATCATTAATTGCAGTATTCACAACTTGTATTGCTTTTTAGAGCACTTCTTCATTATTTTCAGTATTGCCAAGTTATTTTTGTAATTTTCATTGTTTTCCTTTTTCTGTAAACTCCTCAAATCCAAAAAATTATGACTTTAATCACGACAAGTCACAAAGCTCGAGTGTTTAGTGTAATATTATCTAAAGATTGAAGTATATGCAGTTCAATGAAATTGAATTTCTTTAAAAAAGATCCTCCTGGTGTTGAACAAGTTTCTAAGGCCATTGTATTGAAACTGGTGGGAGTCTGACACCATAGGTCCCTAGACTGTAAGCAACTCTCTAGACTGCCCTTCTTATTTCTGCAATTAGATGCTTACTGTCTGCTGCATCTGGCAAGAAGGTACAGTGGCATGCAGAATATAAGGGACAGAAAAAACAAATTCTCTGAATCATTTATTGCAAAAAAGTGCAAAACATACATTCAGGAAATTAATGACCACTATCCATTCATGAAAGCTGGTTGTTAACTGAAACGTTCATTAACTGAATTAATTTTTCCCATAAGTGTCAGGCTACCGCTGACAGCGATTATCGTCGATTATCTTTATAGTGGTTCCACTTGTCTTTTTGTTACTTCGTATATTCTCTTTATTCCGTTTATCTCCTTTCTCTGATATATATATATATATATATATATATATATATATATATATATATATATTCTGCTGGTACAGTAAGGCAATGAAACGTTATTCCAGAGGTTGCTTTATTCTCTCCAATCCGTAAAGGTGTTACACAACTGACACAGGTGAGTCAAATGGTAACGACTGTAGGGAACACAAAGCTATGGGCAACCGTGCCTTATATACTCTGTGTTATCTATCGCTCGCGTCCGGTGACCGTGAAGCAGTCACCTTAACACGTTGACTCCGAAGTGGTACGTATGTGTACCACTGAGGTTAGGCTCTGTAATTTTTTCAGGTCCTTCTAGTGACTATGCGTACAAAGTGAAGTTTTACACCAATCAGGCAATCGGAGGCAACGTGTTAACTAGGTGTACTGACATAAGAAACCATGGAAATAGAAATAATTGGTTCTCATTCCCAGTTGATTCACCATTATTGATAACATATGACCGATAGGTATGTTTTTAAAGTGAGAATGCAGTATAATACAGTACAGAGTGTTAAAAATAAATATAAAAACATTAAAAAATCATTTAAACATTAGAAAACTTGCCTTTTTGACTGCCATATAATGGCATAAGTGGATGGTTTTGTGGGGAGGAAGGGATGGAGTTACTGCTTTGAAGGGAAATCCCCTTTCATGAAAACATCTACATTGTTTCTTCGGAGGTATTATTATTGTTATTTCTGGGGCAATTTGTTCTTAATAATATTCTTCATTTTAAACACTCGAGGATTGTCTGAATGGTAGACCAACAGCGGCTTAATCTTAAAATCTCCACTTGCGTTGCCACAAAGCAGAAAAGTTAGCCTATCTTTCATAGGCTTTTGCCCTGGCAGTGCTTCCTCTTCCTTTGTATTAAAGGTTCTTTTTGACATTTGTTTCCAAAATAGACCTGTTTCATCTGCATTGAATACCTGTTGTGGTACATATCTTTCTTCTTGAATGAAATCCTTAAACTCTTTCATAAATTTTTCAGCCCCTTCCTTGTCTGAACTAGCTGCTTCCCCATGCGTTACTACGCTGTGTATCCCAGTTCTATGCTTGAAATTTTCTGTCTTTGAAACTAAAATCACTCTCTGCACTTGGATCAGGAGTTATCTTCAATAAATCATTATAGATTTGTAGCGCCTTTTCACCAATTAAAGCCTCACTGATGCTAGCACCTTCTAACTGTTTCTCATTTATATACACAAGAAGCAACTTTTCTACTTCCTCAATTACCTGAGGCCTTTGCTCAAAGTACTCACTCCTTTAGCAACACAGACTCCTTTGATTTGTTCTTTATTCTTAAAATGGTCGAGATTGTTGACTTCGACATGTATTCCGCCGCGAGATCAGATACACGCACTTCGTTTTCATGCTTAGAAATCATTGCTATCTTCATCTCAATTGTTGGCCTTTGCCTTCTCATCACACTACTACTCTTGATTTTAACCTTCGTTAGACATATTTGAGGGCTATATTACGAAAATAAAGCCGTAAAATAACACAAAAACACAACACGATAAAAACAGGCAACGTCCAACCACAACAACGTCTAGGGTGCGACTGAGGTTGGAATGCCGCGTGGGTTCTTTGTCTTGCTGTTCGTTTTCCGAAAATTTGTTCGCTATCCGGGACAAATTTTTAGCGAAATTGTTGGTCGTTAACCGAATTATTCGTTATCCAAGGCGTTGGTTAACCGAGGTACTACTGTATTTGTAAGAAACTTCAGAGCATTTGAATAAATATTTTGTTTATAGTTTGATATTAAACGTCAAACGTTAAATTTAGCTTTGTTCGAAAGTTAAGGTATACCATCTCAAACTTTGAAATATTTTAGGATGAAAGCTATGAACTTAATATTTTGTGAACATTCCCTTACTTTTGATCACTTCATCACATAATCTGCCACAGGCGTTTATTAATTTTGTGCAAAATGGAGTTATCTTTCATTTATCCTCTAGAAATGTTCACAATTCTTCCACATTTGTTTTTTTAGTACGGTTTCCAATTATCTTCCAAACGTTCTCGATTGTTGTGAGGTTAGGACTCTGTGGAGACCAGAAGGTTTTAACTTTTTGAAGTGGGACAAAGAGCGTTGTCATGCATAAAAATCGGAGGTTGAAGGTCAGCTGTCCGTACATATGGGAGTGCATGTTGACGGAGCTGTTCGTAGATTGCTGTGTTAACAATCCGATCCAGACGAAAAATAGGACAAGATCCAGCAGAAGAAATGATCCCCCAAACCATCACACTACCACCTCCGAACTTAACTGTTTTCTTGTCACAGTTCAGAGATAGCATTTCCCCTACTTTGCGCCTAACTTGTACTTTTCCATCAGAACGGAAGATATTGAACTTTGATTCATCACTGAAGTGTACTTTCGACCACTTATCATTCGACCGAATTACATGCTTTTGGGCAAACACACGTCTCACTTTCTATTTTTCTATCAAATATCAAAGGCTTCGAGACAACGACGCGTGATTTCACGCCGGCTTGTTGAAGTCGACGTAAAACAGTAGACCGGGACTCCGTACCACTAGACATAACTCTTATCTCACGAGAAATTTGAGCTGCAGTCTTGAAGCGGTTATTCATGTTTTTTCTTATTATTGGTCGGCTCGATCTTCTCTCAACGTTAGTTTAGGTCTCCCAGTCTTCGGTTTAGTATCAACGGTTCCATACTGTTTATACCGAGCCACCACACGTTGAACAATACTTCGGTGCCTTCCCATGGCATTAGAAATCTCGCAGCGATTTCCCATCTCGAAAAAGACACTATCCTGTTTTTTTCAAGATCATTGACCTGTTGATGTGGAGTGGCAACTATGTTGATAATTGTTTTGATCCAATAATGCACCACCGTACTCGATGATTGTTGTTACAAGTCTTCAACAAGGATTAAAGTGTTACGGGAGTTACAAAAAGAATTAGATGGACAAATTCGAGCATTTATCAGGCTGGAAAGAAAGTAATGTCGATTTTTCTAGACCCATTTATTGTATTTTAAAAACTTACATGATACTATTTCTAGTCTTTACAATACCGTCCCTCATTTTCTATGACTTCTCACCAACGATCAACTAGTTCTTTGAAGCCTTCTTCAAAAAAGTTCATGGATTTCGAGGAGATAAACAAATCGATGTCATGTTTTAGTCGTTCATCATTTTCATAAATTTCATTGCTTAAGTGATGCTGCAAAGACCTGAAAAGATGGTAATCAAAAAGAGCAATATCAGGTGAATAAGGTGGGTGAGGTAGAGATGAAAGCAAAGATGAACAGACAGTTAATCATTGGTTTCGTTGAGCATCATTCAAATCGTGAGGAACCCATTGTCTAAGTTTTGAAATGTTTCCTAGTGCATGAAATTGTGGTGGTATGAGTTGTATCGAATTTTTGGGCCAATTCTTTGTTAGTTAACTTTGGATTGACTTCGACAGCATCCCCAATGGCTTCTTGATCAATTGATTTTGATCTTCCCAATTTTGGTGGTCCTTAAGGTTGAAATATCCTGATGAAAATTTTGCAAACTACCGTTGGCATTTTTGATTCTTCAAAACATTCCTCCCATCGACAATTAGAATGTTTCTTGCAGCTTCTGCAGAAAAAGTTATTTTTTTGTATTCATAGCCTATACAATGTCCCGGATGCTCCTCATTAATATCCATTTCCTGAGGGTAAAGCCAGTAAAAATGGATTTAATATTACTAATTAATGTTCCTGATAGACTTATTTAGATATTAGAACACTAATATAGTTGGAAATAATTAATTGTATAACTTTTAGGAGGCGGTAAAGTATTCAAATAAAAAAGCATTACTTTCTTTCTAACGTGATACATGGCATCCCTTAACGTTTGAACAGAGCTAAATTTAATGTTTAAAATGTAATATCGAACTATTAATGAGATTTGTTCAAATGCTCTGTAAGTTCTTACAAATACATATGAGCTAAATTTAATTGTAAGATCTCAAGGTGTGTTTGTATTTTTTTGCAATAAATGATTTAGGGAGCTTGTTCTTAATGTCCCTTATACTCTGCACGTTACTGTACATTTTGGAGATTGTTTCTTTTTCCTCATTAAGGTGCTCAAACTGGAGCCTCAAACCTACATCATGAAAAGCTCCCCACATCAAACTTACATATCGAAATGCTACCTTCATCTGGTAGCTTCTGGATTAATGCTACGTGGTTTGAAATTTACACATTTTTCAGGCAAATGATGTTTACACGCGACGTGATGGTGACCCAAAAGATGATGAGAATGCCTTGACTTCCTCTGGACTTGGGACGTCATTTGACGACAAGGCCATCAGACATGCGTTCGTGAGGAAGGTGTACCTCATACTCATGGTCCAGCTGCTCATCACTGTGGGGATTATTGCACTCTTCACATTTCAGTAAGTTTTTGTGTTCTCAAACTCGTGGCCTGAGAAATTTTTTATCTCTTCTAATTGTTCCACTCTGAAAGTGAAGTCTTGGTGTATCAATAAGTTTGCATTTTAACATGTTTTAAGTTTCATTGATTCAGGTGTCAGTTGCAGCAGTTACTATTCTTTTGTGCTTTTTCTTTGAACTCTAATTAGAAATTATTACTATGTGAATGTAGTTTTAACTGTGATTTGTTACAAATGTTTCTTTCTCTAATTGACTATTCAGGTATACCTACATAGCCATTAGATATAGTGAATGTACAGGTGGTGGACAAAATAATGGAAACACCTTCAAAAATCAACAAATTATAATTTAATATGGTGTAGGTCCGCCTTTTGCGGCAATTACAGCTTCAATTCTCCTAGGTATTGATTCATACAACTTGTGAATTGTTTCCAAAGGAATTGCAAGCCATTCTTCACTTAGAATACCCTCCAATTCTTTAAGAGATGATGGGGGTGGAAATCGATGTCTTACTTGAATCTCTAAAACTGACCATAAATGCTCAATGATGTTGAGGTCTG
>VCRD01000212.1:91597-330977 GCA_006783055.1 Trinorchestia longiramus | reverse complement strand
ATTACTATGTGAATGTAGTTTTAACTGTGATTTGTTACAAATGTTTCTTTCTCTAATTGACTATTCAGGTATACCTACATAGCCATTAGATATAGTGAATGTAGATCATTATTGCAAGTCTGGACTTCAAGAGCTTTATAGTTGCAACATGTAGAGCATATACATGAAAACAGAAGTATTAATAAACAAATGTAGGATTAGGTCAAGTGCAACTTAAAGCTGGGGAAAGTATAGGTACTAAATTCATTTACATTTTATTGCAGCTTGTAATGATGTCATGTAGGCTAGCTGTGACATTGCTCAGATGTCAAGTGTTTCTGAACTTATGGAGGTCTTACTGTTGCAATTACCTCGCCACTCTTACTGAAAAAGTTCATCTAGGAGCATTTCAGCTTTATTTAAAGTACCAGGAGTTAATAGGAGGAACTTCAGAAGTACAATAATATTCCTCGACATTAATGCTGTAAAACAAAACTGTTAATGTATTTCAGAAGCACAATAGTATTCCTATGAATGTTTTTCTTAGATACATATGTATTTACTAGTGTGATTGAAAGAGTTTCCATTTAAAATAGTTTCAGAATAACTATAATCTAAATAAAATAAGTATAATTTCATTGAACTGTAATTGTGGGTTATCTCTATCCATAGATTATGGGTATTATTTCACGATTTTTCAACGTATGTTTAAATTTATCAAATTTTCATTTATATCATGAGTAACGTGTGAATTTCTTTATTTCATTTTAGTTAAAATTAATATCTTTGTAAGCGTAAAATATTTTGCATCAGTTTTTATGTGAGGTATTGTTTAAAAAAATGCATAAATAGCTGAATTTTGTAATCCTTTTTATCTTTTACCGATTCACTCATTTGTGGTAAGGCATTTTTTTTTTAACTATTTTCAGGTAATTCACTCATTTAGGGTATCGAGCTCCTTGTGGTTGTCAGTAAACTTTTATCAGACTGTATTTCTTCAAAAGATTTTTTAAAATATGTACTTCTTGCATGTTTTTATCGCAATTATCTTTATCACAGTACGGGCGTAAGAATGTTTGTGCAACGCAACATGTGGACCATGTGGCTATCATATGCCGTGTTCATCGTGACGTACATCTCGCTCGTGTGTTGCTCTGGACTGCGCCGCAAATGGCCTGCCAACTTCATCATGCTGGGTGTGTTCACTCTGGCGCTCAGCTACATGACAGGAGCCATTTCTGCTGCTTACGACACGCGCATTGTGCTCATGACCGTCGGCATCACCGCCGTCATCTGCTTCCTCATATCGCTGTTTGCCATGCAGACTAAGGTACTCCTTTATACCATAGCTTTGTCTCAGAAGATGGTGGGATACGTTCATATTGTTTTGCCATATTACTCATTACTTGGGAACTTACTGCCATAGGCTCCAATAGCTGTCAAGTGTAGAAATGAAATGGAGATAACAGGTTTTAGTTCTTTAGTGGTGACTGTGTAGTTCTCTTTCTTCTTCTTGGTTCATGTTTATTGAAGCTTTCGAATACACTCTCTCTTTCTGTCTCTGAAGGACCTTACGGAATATAGCCGACCTACCCTGTAAACTCAGAAATATTTCGAAAAATCTGCATTTATTTCAAGTGAATTGAATAACCCCAAACTAATCACACAAGAACGCTGCAAAGAAGATTAAATTTGCTTTACTTTATATTAATCATTCTGACAATGGCGTCTCCACGAACAACTTAAACTTTGATCAAATAGTTTGATCTAAATAATGCTTAAAGCTCTTATGACCTAAACCTTTTTAATTTATTGATTTAGACATTCTCAACATCTGTGATTTAAAAAGTTACTCTGAGAGTAACTAACTGAAGGAAAGATGGTGACGGTTGCCTGAGTTTGTACTCATGGTCTCAGAGTGAACGTATAATAGCATTGTATCCTAGATACTCGTATCACGTTCAGTGAACACTGTTTTCGGTTAGAAACTAAGGTGGTATTATCGATTATATTAATGTACAGGGTGGCCAAAAAGATGTATATACTCTTGAAATTGCAATAACTTTTTTTAACGTATTTAATCTCCTTTGCAGCGTTCTTGTGTGATTAATTTGGGGTTATTCAATTCACTTGTAATGAATGCAGATTTTTCAAAATATTTCAAAGTCTAGAATCGGTAACTGACTTCACTTATTTAAAATTACTAGCCATACATGCATACAGACTTGAAAAAAACATACCGTGCTTTCATCGTTCAAAGAACGACAGTCTGCTACTGCGCACTAAAAGGTTTCACGAAAAATAAATATTTTTTCATAATGATTAGTAAATGAAAACGGTTGAACCTACCAAAACAAACCTGTGCGACTGCTCAACCGCCACTAGAGCTCATTTGGTGCCCACTAAAATATTGATCTTAGTGTCCCATCCTTTATTTTAAAATTTTTCCATTTGCTGCTTCTGGTCGCATTTTGCAGCGTGAATATGGATGGCTGCATGCCGGTGCTCTAACGACAAATTAGTAGGAGATTTTATATCGTAGTGCTTTGTTATTCGGTATGATGATTGTATCCACTTAGTTTTTTAATCCATTACAAGATTTACCGGAAAATTTTTCAAATTCTGACGAAAATTATGTGGAGACATGAAGAGAGGAGTGTTTATCACACAACAGTTTTAACTACTGTGACAGTTTCCCCACGTGTAATGTAAGTAGATATTTATTTAAATTGAATTTACTTCATTTACTACCGGCATGTAATGAACAGCACCAGTCGAAGGAACTGGGAACTTTCCCAATTAGTAACTGTCAAGTCATTTGAGGTTTTGCTCTGTTCTGTTGTTTTGGAAGAAACTAGTAGTTTCAGGCTAGTAAGTATAATTAACTTTTTCAAACAATCTTCTGTGATGCTCAATTTTTTTTAGCATTTTCAGTCCTAGAAATTTGATTATCATTTCACATGTCTGATGTATATCATTTTAAATTGTCCAGTTTGACTTCACGGGCATGGGCACGTACCTGTTCGTGGCGGGGATGGTGCTTATGATCTTTGGCATCATTTCGATCTTCACTTACAACTCCATCATGAACACCATCTACTCGGCTGGCATAGCCCTGCTCTTCTCCATGGTGAGTAGTCTTAATTTCATAATCTACACGTACAGCATTGTACACCCCGTGTCAAGCTTTTATCCACGAGTTTTATTTTGTCTAAAAATTCAACTGCTCAGTGTTGACCAATAAAATTTGGCATCAATGTTGGCAACACTCGTGCTCATGTGTAACTTTTAAATCAGTTCTATGCAATAGTAAAATATCTAGAGCAACGCAATTTTTTTGGGCCGAGCCACGCTTTTGTGCCTAGCAAGTTTTCAGCGAAAATGATTGGCTGTAAATGCCTTGATGACCAAGAAAAGGCGAAGATTGCGTCTAAATTAGTTGGTGTTGAATGTGTGAGATATAGCTGCTTGTTTGGGTCGTGTCATCAGTACTGCGAAAAAGTATCTTAGCAATCTTGCAGCCAAGGCCGATCGGAAGAACGAAGGAAAATACGATGTTCTAGCTGAGTGTGAGACGAGAAATACACCTGAATTCTCACTCAACAAGGAAGAATGTCTTAAAGAATATTGGACTACGCCGTGTATCGAAAACGACTCGATGTCGAGTACTGAGAAGTATGGCAGAACACGTTTTGCCCGACAAAAGACCGCCTCTGAAGCCGATACATAAAGATTGAATGGGCAACAACTTACCGGAAATTAGATTGTATCCACTGATGAAATGCTTGCTACCCTCGACGGACCTAACTGGCGGAGTAAAGTTTGGGTTCCAAAAGAAGCTTCCCCTCCCTCACGCCTTCGTCGCCAACAAGAAGTGTTATGATGTGGACAGGAATTGTTGATAAAGAATTAGTGGGTCCTTTTAGAATTCATGAAGGTGAAAAACTGACTGTATCTACCTATATCAACTTCCTAGATGATGGTTGTTTCGTGGTGTCGGAAGAGGTCTCCTGCCAACAGTAAGAAGCTTGTTTTCATGTATGACAATGCCCCGTCACATGCTGTAAAGACTACAGTAGAATATTTCAGAACTCTAGGGTTCAAAGATGACCAACTGATGAAATGGCGAGCATGTTCTCATCTAAACCTTATTGAAAACCTGTCGTCACTTCTTAAGCAATGTGTTTATTAGTCAGGCCATCAATTTTCCACCGAAGATGAACTGTGGAATGAACTTGGAACTTTTGCACTAAAGGTTTACAGCAACTGGTATTGAAAATTGGACAAAATCTATGGACAGGCATCTGCTGACAGTTGTTGAAGCACGAGGACACTATACTAATCATTAATGGATGGTTTCCGTAAATTGTGTTGACAAATGTTGATATTAAGTGTTTAAAATGTTTATGCCTTGTTTTAGTGTCCTTAGTAAAGCTTAAAATGTAAAAAAATCGTGCATTCTATAGACTTTTCATGTCTGTGCACAAAATTGTTGCACGGTTTCAATTAGACTAAAATAAATTAATTTAAAATCTTTACTATTGACCCGATCGATGTAAAACTTTAACATGACAGTTATTACCTCATGTCGAAGCAAATTTTAAAAATTGATAATGATTGATAAATTTTTGTGTTAATGCTAAAGAAAAAACTATCTTCCACAAAAGCTTGGCACGGGGTGTGAACTCCATTGCTTTTTACAGGTACATCTTTTTCGTGCTTTGTTTCATAATTCCTTGCTGTAATTTGAAGATATTTAAATTCATTTCTTTGCTGAGCAGCACTTGCAGATTTACATTTTTGTACTCGGTACATACATATATCTATTATATATTTTAGATATCTTTGTAGATACGTATGTGCTTTTCAAAAAATTTATTTATCGTATTTGTACTATTAATTTTAACTACAATTTCGATTATTAATTCTCTTAGCACTTTGGAATTTCTTGAAAAACATTTAGATAAATATGATTAATACATGAAAAAGAGAATTTCAACCGATTAATTACAAGGTTACAATGAATTCAATTATCTTCAAGTAGTATTCTTATCAATGAGTAGTATTTCAAAAGCTTCGAAATACCTTTCGATTATGTAAAGACTACAGGAGCTGCAGACATGCACACTCTATACTTGTAGCGCATGTGAATATCGGGTAATGGTGGCGTGATCGTATACCCTCCGTGTGCAGTACCTGATTTACGATACCCAAATGCTGATGGGCGGCCGGAAGTACGAACTATCGCCAGAGGAGCACATTTTCGGAGCTCTGACGCTCTACCTCGACGTCATACAGATCTTCCTTGCTCTGCTCAGCCTGTCCAAGAACTGAGCTGCCGCGGCTGCTTTATCTTCTTCGCTGCCGAGTATTTCTTCAAAGTCTAAGGTATTGGTGATGTTCGAGTGGGATTTTGCGAGTCCTTGAGCTGTGACTCCCAAGGTTTTAGGAGGGTACCGGACGCGAATCGTGGTACGTACTTCCTAGTGTGAATATATTTAACGCATGGAGGCTGTCGGTCTTAATTTTGATCTGCTTATTTTAGAACAAAATGAAACTGCAGTATTCAAATACCTGTGTGCTAATTTAGGAATGTTTTGATAAGTCGATAAATAACCGTACTATTCTCATGTATCAGCCGGGCATAAAGAGCGAGTTCAGTAGAATTTCTACAAAAAATGTTCCCTAATCTGGAGAAATTTACCAAAAAACATGATACAGTGGATCACAGTGTGACAATTACGTGTTCACATAGCTTTCTCCTACCTTGCTTTAATGAATCCTATAGGCTTTTGTTTAACACGTTAACTACGTGTTGGTACAGATGTGTACCACTAGCTACATTATTTGGACCGGAATTTGAACAAACGTAGGCAACGTATGGGAGAGGGGTATAATTAATGCATTTTTTCGTTCTTTCCCTTTGTTTTCGGTGTCCTGTAAGCGATGTATGGGGAAACAATGTTGTGTGGGGAGATTAGATATGACATTTTCGAATTCACGCTGGTAATTTCTGAAGAAAAATTTCCGTACAATGAACCCTATTGATATTTCAAGATGGGATGCATTAGGAGAATTGTTCTAGTATTAGGTGTAGTGTACATATATTGTGCTGTATTTGAGGGCATCATTTCAATATTTTTTTGTCAGAATATTCTATTTTACTACAGATAGCAATTTCAATTGAGAATTTCCTGTCTAGAAAATCCAAGCGTATTCCCTTGAACGAGAGGACTGGTAACGTCCGCAGCATGTCCGGCAATTATCTCCATCATGTTAGTAGATTTCCAGAGACACAGTCGCTGGCTCATCTCGCAGTCGCCCAATGCGTCTAAATTGTATCCCCCGTATCTGGTGTGCGCCTAGGCTCTTAAAGCCATAGCCTCGAACTAATCTGCCTTTTAATTTTGTATATACATTAATAGGTAACAGTGCTTGATACCCAAGGCTTATAAATGACTATCGAAATGAAATGTATCGATACCATCATTTTCAATAATACTCCTTATGTCTGTGACGATGCTAACATCAGGTCCAGTCTTCATTCTATGTTACAAATAAAAATTTGTGTGAAATGTTTCAATATTTAGAAGAACTTAGTCTAGCCATTCTTTGTTCCTGAGGATTATTTGTCCGTGAATTCTTCGAGGAATACGTAGAATTGTTTAGTCCATCTGAGGAGATGCTCATAGTCTGCCTTCATCTGGATGCCCCAAGGAAATTAGCGTTTGCTAGTCTTGTTCCTAGCTACCCACCATAAGCAACACTGGTTGCAGGAGTCTGTTCGGAGTTTAGCGTTCGAATTACGTTATTTTTTATTTTTATGTCATGGTAGGGATCAATGTATTGATATCTTATTCTGAAATTCTATTTTTTATTCTTTTTTCTCATATATCTATTTGTTGCCTTTGAGTTGCTTGCGTTACTTTTATGCCAGCTGGGGCGGACTCCTTACCAAATCATTTCTCTCTTTGCTCTTGTGTCTCACATAATGCCTTAACAGAGCTTGAAAGTGATACCTGTTGTTAGACTATAAACAAAATTATAATTATAAAAGTTTTGTGTACAGTAGCAAGTTTTAATTAATTTCTTTGTCCAGTGATGTACGACGTTAGGGAGACAGCGGTGGCGGGACTGCGATCAGCTCTTCATGAAGAAAGCGTTTTCCCAGCAACTGCTGCTGCACGGACAACAGTGGCAACTTATCTCTATTCTGTCACATGTCCTATCTTTAAGTTCATTGTATTGGTATTTTGAATTCTCTGACTGTCCTTAATTTCAAGTTAGACCCTACTTGTTAGCTACTCCAAGCCCATGAAATTATTTCTAAACATTTTCTATATTTTTAAATGGTTTCTAAATTTCTTATATTTCCTTGTTCTGAAGTTCGCATCATTGTAATCTCGTAACTAAGATGCGTCTTTTTATAGTTAGCTCATCACATACTTCAGTTGTGCTGTGTTTTTATTTCTGTTCACCCCGTTTGAAGAATTGTATGCGGAGATCGTTTGTGCTTAACTCTATAAGGACCGAATTATTTTCTGATTGAACCAACTATTATGTAAAATATCGCTCATATAATATTCACGAAGCATTTGAATTTGAATACAACATTAAGAATATAATGCTAAAATGAATTGGTTCTAATGCGCTTCAGGAACGACAGTCTACGTAGAATTAAGCTAATCCTTTGTTTAGTACCTTAAAGTTAAGTTGAGATCTGGAATTTTTCTGTACTGCATCAGTATTAAATTCTACATTTTCTTTCATACCTTACTATTTATAATTGCATCTGACCGAAAGGTTTATCGCCATTAGTTTCTTCCATCTATGAGTATATACCGAAAATTTATACTTTAGTCTCAATGATATTTTGGTCTTAAATCAGCGTCAACAGTTTTACGATTTTCTTCATCGTCCACTTGCTCTCTTCGTTATGTTCTAGTGCCAGGATGAGATTTGTTCATTAAATTTTGGAACAGAACGTGGCCCGATGTTGCGATGTGAGTCCCTCAAGCAACTTGCAGTGAAAGTTTTTATTCTTCACGTGTCGCTATTCGAGTCCGACTCATTAGGCTGTCCAAACGCGTTGTAAACTTCTATTAATTAGGAAAGCTCTTTAGTCGTTCATCCTTCTCAGTTGTGGAGGATGTATATACCTATGAGCCTATACGGCAAATTGTTTGGTATTTGATGACCTGAGAAAAGCATTTCACGTTGATGGGATTTGATCGTTTATTCGATTGTAGGCGTAGATAAATTTTCAGAAAATATTCATTTTTGGAGAGGACACTTCCGAGCCAAAATTTTTGCTAACGTTTGCTGAAGATTGATTCATTTGTGTATCGAAATAAGTTTTAACTTTGGGCTTCCTTGTTCATTACGAATGTTTTAGAGCAAGGAGGCATGCCAGAGAAGCCCTTGTTCTTTTCCGTGCTTTACAATAATGCCCCTAGACGTGGCTTCAGGGCAGAAATATTTAGTTTACTTAATCTTATTCTCGTTTTGAGCGTGAGGAACACTTGGGTAACACTTCAATCACAATTTCGTGCAGATCTTTCCTTCCCCAAACATTTACTACTAAGTTTTTCATTTCGTTTGCTATCTCTTTTAGAATACTTCGGTTGCTCATTGTGTTTTTTTTGTTGCCTTGACTCTTGAGAGACTTGATTTTTTACTAATTCTTTTCTCTCATGTTTTCTCTTTTTGTAAAATTTTCAACTTTTTACGAAGCTAAAAGGCTTTTGTACTTGTGCGATTTGCGTTAACTATAAAAGATTGAGTACTGCGTGTTGGTGTTTCAGGAGTGTTTAAAATGAATAGGCTGGTATTGTGTTATTCTTATTTGCATTTTCAATCCGCATTTGAAATTCCTTCTAATATAATTGATTTGAATTTTGTGCCATTTGTGTGGATTAGATTAATATTGTAATATTTTTTAACGTACTTCCAGTAGTCATTTTTTTATTTATATTCAAGGATTCTTGAAATGTTAAATCATCAAATTAGCGGCATGGGTTTTAAGATACGAGCTAAATTTAATTCTCACTGATAACTTTTATCAGTTGTTTGTTGAGCTTTTTACAGCTGTGTGTTAGGCAAACGATGCTTATTTTTTGTTTTGATTTCATTAGTTGTTGTTGATTAAGAAGACTTGTCTGTTTTGTGCTTGAAGTGTTGCTATTAGGTTGAAGTTGGCCTGCTCACCGTTGATTCAGATTTGTATGGCGAACTTTTCTTTTCATGTAAGCTGAAGGCTTTTGGAACATTTCAATGCAGAAAAAGGCAGTTTAGCGCTATACGATTTAATTTTTGGTAGGCGTTTTTTGTACAGGTTACCATCAAAATTGTCTGAGTACGTTATTCTTGATATATGAATGAAGAGAAAATGAAAAAAGTCCTTTGGAATAGAACGACGGGTTACTAAGTTTTCGCCTGTTTTCGTCGCTCAGTGCTACGAGCAGCTGATAATGTAACTTGTTGTGATGTTCTTAATTAATTCATTAAGTGCGCGATGGTTGGCAATTCTTCATATGGTCTATGGTAAGATGACCGGATCTTTTTAAACTGTTGAAGCACTGGGTACAAATCCTCTCGTACAATCCGTACGATTGGGCTATTGGATGTAAGAATTATCGCTAGTGTAGAACCTTTCAGATTTGTATGTTCTTTCTATTATGAAACAATCTTACTACAAGGATCTTTGTTAACAAACAATTTCAAAAATAGAGGTAACTAGATTGTCTGTAAATTATAACCAAGTGGTTGAAGTAGAGTGGTAACGCAACCTGAGGCTCTCCCAGTGCTGTACTGGTATCATCCACAGTAAAGTATCGTCTTGTTGTTTGATGGAACTCCATAGCGAGATATCGATTTCTTTGAATGACCATATTCTTGTAGCTCGTAAGAGTATATTTTCGTATGACCCGTCGATTATCTATTTTCTCTTTTAATTTTAAGCTTTCAATTGGAAACGCCAATCTCAGTTGTCAGAACTTGTTTACAAGTCAGTTGTTTTATGTACAATTGGGGCAAAGGAATAATTCGACAGGTATATGGAGGTTTGTGAGGACTTTACTAATTAAACGGACTGTTGCGGACCATCTAGACCTGTCTTTTATCTACTCGCGTAATCTATAATATGCAAATTTTGTCCAGGTACTTAATCCAATGTATCTTTGCTCGAACGTGTAGTAAGCGAACAAGAATCTCGGCCTTGAAGCTGCAGGCATGCATTTTCCTACCACCACCAATTTATCTCGCATGACAGCATTGTGGAAACGAGTTTTGTGGTGTCAAGTTTCTGGTTATTCTGATCGTGAATTCAAATGAATATCCTTCCACAGTTGATTCCGTTTGATGGCCCTCATCGTGTATTTCTTTATCTTCACTAGTAAGATGGAGGCCTACGTGTCGACATCTAGTCACTCGTCTGGTGGTCAAAAACTGTCGAAATTGAGTATGGCGGTCAAAAATGGTCCGTATTGGCTGGCTGGCCGGCCGGCCAACACCCAAGCTGTTGGGTCATCTTCATTTGTGAGGTAGTTAACAATCCCGTAAGTTCCTTGTAAAGCTGAAACTTTGTACTTCAAAGATTTTAATATGATCAAAGGGCAGTTTTGGTCCTCGCCTGCGTTGTAGAATCAAATTTCTAATGCTATTCCCTTACTGAATTTTTTTTTTTGGGGCTTGCGACTCGTGTGTCTACTGCACTCTTTGAATCTCTGAAGACTATATTTTATTATGTTTAATCTTCACCTTACGTAAGATGTCACTACAATCCTTGTCACTTTTTCAGAAGACGCGTTGACATGAAAATTACCAGAACCTCTTGAATTACCCATTGCTTATATTAGATGATTATTTTCGCTTTTCGTTTCATATTGACTAACTCCCATCAGCGATCAAATAGTTGATTTTGTTTTTTGTCTCCTTATAATATCATTAGGTAGATTTCTTGTTCTTAAATGCATGTTGTAGACTTCCTTGTATGTATTTGTCTGTGTAAATCTGAAGATTCTTATATTAATCGTATTTAATCGCTTAATCGTATGATAGTAAAT
Organism: Trinorchestia longiramus; assembly: GCA_006783055.1. Classification (NCBI taxonomy): domain Eukaryota; kingdom Metazoa; phylum Arthropoda; class Malacostraca; order Amphipoda; family Talitridae; genus Trinorchestia; species Trinorchestia longiramus. The sequence goes on along the minus strand of VCRD01000212.1, from coordinate 319,935 downwards.
ATAGCTTTAGTTGTTCTACCTTGAAAGTTTATGTTCTCATGCATATGCATAAGAAACATCTAGCCGTAGTTCCGGCAATCGAAAAGTGGTTTAGTATTTTCAGCGTCAATGACTTCCGATTTCCTCGACACGTTCAATTTCACATAACTGTAAAAAAATAACCAAATGTTGGATGCCTTCGAAGTATATTAACTCACTGTGTCTATGGAGCAAGTTTTGTTTCATTATAACCGTTTTCTATTCGCAATTACGGACTCTATACCTTTTCAGAGATCAGTCGTTCCTGTGGCGTGACTTCAAAAGGGTGTGTAGTTAGATTATGTAAAGGACTCAGTGCTTGGATACGAAACTGTTCGTTCTATCAACGCTGCAATTTGCGGATAAATTGCAGTACTTTAGCTCCAACCTGTGTTGGATGAACACTGCGTGAACCACCTGCGTCGCACAAAGTCTGTCAACTTATCCTAGAGAATTAAAAACCTCAAAAGTTAGTTAAAGATTTATTTGAAGATGTGAATGCAACCTGTACTCATTTTGATCAATTTCATATATTATGGACATGGTTTACATTTTGCTATTACTCGAGATGGACACGTGTGGCTCGTAATGCGAACAGTAAGTTATCATTGTAAAGCGTTAAATTTATCACAAGCAATTATTGATTTCTATGTGGTAAATACAAAATATCATTTGTCATAAAATAACTAATTGTCATGTATTCTCTTACTTGAATCAAGTTTTTTGTGCATGACGATTGCAGTTCATCGTATTGCTGATGTGTAGAGAAATTTACTGTTCACATCACCAACTTCATCGGTTAGGAGCTCATTACTCGTAACTGAACTAGAATACGCATACGCTCGAGTACGTTAGAACACGATTACTCTTCAAATATTAAACATATTGTAAGAGGTGTTCAGTACCTTAATCTCTGCATTGAGTTGGTCATTCCAAGATGTCCCCATGGTTTTGTTTCATGGCATTTGAGTCAGGTTCACAATGCAGTTAAGAATTTTGATTGAAGATATGGTATCCGTAAATTTTTAGTTAAAACGTTATCAAGACTTAAATTAGAGTAATATTATGATGCCAGCGTAACAAATGGTAACCCAAAGCATACTTCTCTTACCACCTTCTCTTCTGGCTTCGGTGGTGTCGAGTAAAGTCGCTCAGCGGGTATACCCAAAATCTTCTAGGGTGTCCAAATAATCCTCTTCACCGTCCTCACCGAAATACGGAGCCTGAAAGTGAAATATACATTTCTGTGATTGGGCCGAGTACCAATGCATCTCAACGTGATATTCAATTGATAGAAGAAAAACTTTTTTAAATTGGCGTTTTGAAAAAACTAGGTTACAGCTGTGTAGACTTAATAATGACACGTATTTGCTACCACGTGTGATTTCATGAGCTTGATCTAGAAAAAGTAGTATACTAGAACTCAACCAGGTTACGACAGGTGTAACCTCAAGATCGTGGAAATTGAGTGTTTTTTGGTTGCTTCTAAATTCGTTGCAGTCGCTTGTGTTATTTAATTTGCACCTGGGTGAATGTAACTTAAGATTGTATCTCCAAGCATAAACTTAATTTTTAATTCAATCAGAGACTCAAAGCGGGACAAGAATCAGAAACTTTTGTATAAACACTTGTTGAAATAACTAAGCAATGGTTAACAGCTGGTCAATCAATAGATCAAAACAAGAGATATAATTCTACCTAGTAAGGATAGTTTATCAAAAACTGAAATCATGTTAGTGGGCTGACAACGTCCAGTAGGTGTAATGGTTAAAGGTATGCTGACAATGATGGGCTTTAAATTTCTGGAATTTCATTGAATTTCATTTCACTTTACGCAAGTTCTTCCTGAGAGCCTGGAGTAAAATTATTTTTGGATGCCTCAAAAGAGGTGAGAGTCAATGTACACAAAATGTAATTCGATTTAGAAACTTATCAGAATGATGCAAGGGTTGTGGTAAAAAAGGTTCCAGATATTCAACCAAAATCGTGTTTTGAGTTTACCATCAGAAAATTGTATTAAAATACGGATTTAACGAAATTCGTTGCATACAAGGAGTTTTAAATCTGAAATCATGAACCAGGACACCCATTTCATTCCTCATCTGTTGTCTTTGGGAACCTGCTGCTTTATAAATTAAAGCCAAGAATTAATCCTTCCGATGCTCACCACAATTGAAAAGTTGCCCCACTCAGGTCGGATGCGATGACACTTCATCTTGACTGAGTCATCGGCCGTAGGTAAGCAGACGCAGCGCTGGTCATGTCGAGGCACAGCTGTCACCGCAGCGCGGCGGCCTAAGACAACCGCCACTTGTTCAACTTTGCGGCGGCGAGACGACTTCAACCAGCGGCTCGGGAAGATCGTTCCTGAGGTTGATGGATATAGTTTACGAAAAGAAAGCTACTCATTAACATGTAAATTTATTAATACTGCCGAATTTTGGTAGTTTGTACGTATTTCAATGACTTGTACACAGTTCGAAGAAACGAAGGGGAAAAAAATATACGTTATTAACTCAGAGACCTCAGTGAAGAACGTCGCCTTTTGGATACTTTAAGATCTTAACGGAAAAGTAAGTCGAGTTCATACGGCTTCTGACGATCGATATTGTTGGTGCTTTTTCTTACATCGATCTAAGGGCCAATGCAAACGTGGTGATATTCTTGTCCGCGCACCAGCTAATAATATTCACCAAATAGAAATGAGAGAATAATAATGGACACACAGCCGCGTGCAAACTGATAGAAAGAAACAAAAGTCAACTCACCGTTCGTTTGAAGAGCGAGAGGACTGCAGTATTCTAGAGCTTCACGAGGATCTGCCACCTGTCTTCGTAGTAGTTGATCACCCATGGTAGACCCCTGGGTCCGTGCATCTCTGGTCGTAAATACCGACTCTTCGTCCATGCCTGACAAAATACAAATAGAAATGAGCCGTTTGACCCATTTTTGGGTTGCTACCCAAGTCCCATGCCGTGTATAAATTGTGTTTGAATTACTGGTGTGTTTAAAGAGAGAAGCATAGCTTATATGTTCTTCTTTCCCCATACTGGCCATCATTTTCACCATATCCCACGAAAGCGAATCAGGCCAACCAATAACCCTCCTTGGTTCTCACAAGAAATTAAATGCTTCATCAATGCAAGACAACATTCGTACAGAAGACTCAAACGATACCAAACAGAACCCCATCGTCAAGAACATATCCACGCCTGCAGGGCTGTTAAGCGAACGATAAAATCTACCAAACGAAATAAAGAAATTACAGTTGCAGCACAAGCTAAAACTAACCCGAAAAGCTTCTACAAATATGTGAACGACAGACGACTCAAAAGAGACACTATTGGACCACTGATTGATTCTGAGGGCTCAACGCAAACGAACAACAAAAGCAAAGCCAAAATTCTTAATACATACTTTACTTCTGTGTTCACTCACGAAGACTTAACTGAAATCCCGCAACCTCATGTTTTAAACACGCAGGAAATCCTGTCAGATGGCGTATTTACAGTAGAAGAGGTAGAGGAACAGCTCAGCATTTTAAACCCATATAAGTCAACCGGACCCGATGGCCTTGGTCCCTGGATACTCAAAGAAACAGCCGAAGTAATAAGCGAACCTCTAACAAACATCTTCAATCGATCTCTTGAAACTGGGATAGTTCCGGATGTTTGGAAGCGCGCAAATGTCACTCTTATTTTCAAGAAGGGGAACAAACAAATCCCTAATAACTATCGTCCAATCAGTCTAACATCTGTCATCCGCAAAACAATAGAAAGACTACTCAAAGTCCGTATAACAAAGCACCTTGATGACCAAAATCTTATTAATGACACCCAGCACGGTTTCAGAGAAAAACGTTGCTGCCTAACAAATCTCCTTGACTTCTTTAGAGAAGTTAACCGCATACACGACCGTACAGAAGCCGTAGACCTTGTATATCTAGACTTTCAAAAAGCCTTCGACAAAGTTCCCTACGAAAGACTTGTGGCCAAAGTGGAAGCGCATGGAATACGAGGCAACTACTCCCAATGGATACGAAACTGGCTCACTGGTCGCACTCAACGCGTGGTGATTCACGATGAAACAAGTGATTCAGCGCTTGTAACATCAGGAGTCCCTCAAGGGAGCGTTTTAGGCCCGCTCCTCTTCATCTACATCAACAATCTTGACGTCGGAATCATCAGTAAAATCAACAAATTCGCCGATGACACGAAACTCTGTCACAGAATTCACCGAAAGGGACAGAGCAACTATCCAATCAGACCTCGACCGTCTTCTACAATGGACTGAAACCTGGCAAATGAGCTTCAACATTGAAAAATGTTCAGTAATGCACGTTGGTGCAAATAACCGGCATTTCTAACACACGATGTATGACATACCTATTGAAACAGTCCAGCAACTAAGAGATCTAGGTGTAATTGTCACTGAAAATCTCAAACATGACAAACAAGTGGAAAAAAGCGTGGAAAAAAGCGTCAAAAATGCGAGCAGGATTCTTGGTTTCATTGCACGAAACTTTGAATACAAGTCAAAGAACATAATATTACCGATCTATAAAGCGCTGGTCCGGCCTCATTTAGAATATGAAGTGCAACTCTGGTCTCCTACCTTAGAAAAAGATATTAATAATAGAAGACATAATGTAAATAGAATAATAGAATAGAAATAGAATAGAAAAAATACAACGGAAAGCAACGAAGATGATTCCAGAACTCCGCAATCTCAGCTACGAAAGACGTCTTCAACGCCTTGAACTTATACCCCTAGAACAAAGAAGACTGCGAGGACAACTTATTGAGACCTTTAAGTATCTCAACGGCCTAAACAATATTACCCTGGAAGGGCTTTTCGAAAGAGACGGTAACGTACGAACCAGAAATAATAGTCAAAAACTATAACTGAGAAACTTCAAGACATCTCAGGCTATGAACTTTTTTCCGTTAAAATTACCGCAACTTGGAACCAGCTGCCAGAAAACAGTTTCTGCTGGCATCGTGAACACATTCAGAAGTCGTCTCGATAAATTTTGGATTACAAACCCCCCAGTATTACATCCTACTAACTATGTCCCTAACTCCTTAAGGCTAATGTACGATTGAGATAAATGCACGTGACATAAACGCCTGTGCGTGAGTGATATGTGTGCACACGACTAAATTGACTTACGTGGTTAAGGTGTACGTGCATGATTGATGGATTTACTTTAGACGGCGGCATGGGACTTCGGTATTGAACCAAGAATGGGCCAAATGACTCGTTCCTATTGCCTTATTCTATTCTATTCTATTCTTGTACGGTTTCACTCAGAAATACTTGTATCACTGCAAATGTTGGAAAAGTATTGATCGAGGCAAAAAGGTGCTGCGTTACTTAATGGACCTTTAAGACGCTCTCGATCGAGTTGACAGAGGTACTATATTGGAAGTATATGGTCAGTTGATAGCAGCTGGAAAGATATTGAATGCATGTGTTTCATGTTAATACTCGTAGAAGAACGCACGTCTGATATGGGTGTCTGTTTTATGAGAGGGTAAGCTGGACAACAAAGTTCATTAGAATTTCTGATCTGCGTTACAATCTTAAACCACTCTTGAAAAAGTGAGGTAACAACGACTTTAGCAAGCAGTAAGAAAAATAGACAGCGGTTCCCTAAGATTCAAAACAATGACCAAGGGCGTTGTGGTGTTGCAGATCCCTGCCGAACAAGTTCAAATTATTCAATAAAGTTCCTATTAGATTCTGTGAAAATAAAGACATGCGTATTCCTTCATACATACAGTTAACTATTATTCTAGGTGACCCAATAACTAAAACTGTGCACTAATTGAGGGACCAACTAGCTCGAAAAGCAAATAAATTTACTGCTAGGGAATTAATTATTGATAGTAAAAATAACTTGATAGAAGGTTCCATTAACTCTTACTGACTGTAAATCATTAACAGCCAGATAGTTCTCGTGACTAAGTTTACATTTTTTAATGTTAACGAGGCCTCAGAAGCAAATGAAGTGAGAAATTTTTCCGAGTTTCCTAATACATGTATACCTATATGTTATATGTTAAAACCGATACCCACTTCACCAATGGGCAAGTAATCGCATTTATATCAAAACGTACTGATGTAAGCTTACAAACTATCAAAGTGAATACATGCTTGAATATAGTCAGGCTAACATCTTCACTCTGACATGGAATCGAGTCTAAAATTAATCTATTGATTATATTTTACCTAAAATTTTGTTGTCCAGTGATTCTTTGGACACGACCAGAGCTGCGGGCGCAAGTACGTGGAGCACAACTGCTCTGTCGGTGAGGATGTGATACATCGTCGCGAAGTCCAACTGAGGGGCAAAAATTATTTCAAAATGAACTTCTAAAGTAATGCATGATGGCTCATTAGTCTGAGCGATGAGGTCTATAGCATAACATACTACTGCATTTGAATAAAGATAACAAAACAGAGAAAACAGTCAAGATCCCAGAGCATCATATCAGAAAAACTGTACATGCAAATGCTGATTTTTGAATACGACAGCGGGACAATTTACAAGAAGAGTTGTTTTTTGTTGAGTATAATCATTGCCTGAACTGTATGCCAAGTTTCGCAATATTCTGAGACATTGATCGAAAAACTCAAAAAATTTTGTCTGCGGATACCCTGTTCATTTCTTACAGAAATCGAAACAAAATTAAATCAATTATTTTCATAATAATTGAGTGTATGAGTAATCATGAAACACGAATATGTTGAGAACGCAAACAAATACCGAAGAATCGCAGAAAAATTGCCAAAAATCCATAGCATCACATAAAACAAATAAATGGAAACTGTGATGTTTAGATACGAGAACGGAACAATTTACACGAACAGAGTCGTTTTTTGTTGCCTATAATCGTTACCTGAATTGTATAACAAGTTTCATGGCATTCAGACATTGACCGGAGAACTCGAAAAATTTCGTCAGGGTACCCTGTGCATTTTTTACAGAAATCAAAACAAAATTAAATCTATAATTTTCACAATAATTGAGTATATACATGCATGGAACACGAATGTGTTGAAAACGCAACCAAATACAGAAGAATCGCAAAACAATTGCGAACAGAACTCAATTTTTTCTGTTAATATTTCTTATTTCTTACACGTATATGTTATCGGTAGATATGACACAGAATGAAAGTTCTGTAAATATTGGTGAAAAATATCCACCGGTAGAACTGAAATATCTATTTTATTTCATAGATCCTTAATTTTATTACTTTTAAACCAAGTAGTATCAACGGTACTATCTGGGCAATGTTATCGGTAGTTTTGAGTGAAATGAATACAAAATATTCATTTCAAACACAATGATTCGTTGTACCTTTTAATAATTCACTTTATGATACTATTCATCTTTATATAATACTAGACTAGATTCCAAAGATGAATGTATTAAAGACTTGCGACGAATTATTATGCTTTAAATGAATGCTTTTCATTAATGTAGAATAGAATAGAATAAGGCAATAGGAACGAGCCGTTTGGCCCATTCTTGGTTCAATACCGGAGTCCCATGCCGTCTAAAGTAAATCCACGTCATGCACGTACACCTTAACCACGTAAGTCAATTTAGTCATGTGCACACATATCACTCACGCACAGGCGTTTATGGCACGAGCATTTATCTCAATCATACATTAGCCTTAAGGAGTTAGGGACATAGAGTTAGTAAGATGTAATACTGGGGGGGGGGGGTTCGTAATCCAAAATTTATCGAGACGATTTTTGAAAGTGTTCACAGTGCCAGCAGAAACTATGTTTTCTGGCAGCTTGTTCCACGTCGCGGCAATTTTAACGGGAAAAAAGTTCATAGCTTGAGATGTCTTGAAGTTTCATGTATGCATACGGAACTCCCATTCTGTATCTTATCTACCGATAACATGGCTCTGATAGTACCTATTGAAATTACTTAGTTTAAAAGTGATATAATTAAGGATCTATGAAACAAAATACATATTGTAGTTTTGCCCGTGGGACTATCATAATCTCAATATTTTTCATGAATGTATACAGAACTTCCATTCTGTATCGTATCAACATATAAAGGGTGTGGCAAAAGTCACATGATATATTTAGAATTAATTTATGCAAAAACTACTTGAGATAGAAACTTCGGGTGGATTGCAAACGAAAGAAAGGCTTTTGGAGTTTTTTTTTAAATAGGATATCATCTAAATGTCTACCATGTTGGTTTATGCACATGTGCATTCTTTTCGTAACAGAATCCATCACTTTTCTTAGCATCGCGGGAGGAATGTTGCGAATCTCTTGAGAAATGTTCTCTTTCAAATGTTCCAAAGTACGAGGCCTATTAATGTATAGTTTTGACTTTAAGTACCCCCATAAAAAGAAATCCAAAGGGGTCAAATCACAAGATCTAGGAGGCCAAGGAATATCACCAAAACGTGAAATTAATCGATTTGGGAAAATTGTCTTCAAAAGTTGAATTGATTCCTTTGCTGTATGGGCTGTTGCACCATCTTGTTGAAACCACATATTCCCATCTTGAATTTGAGGTCTTAAATATTCTTCAATGAATTTTTGATATGCAGTTCCAGTTACAGTTGCAGTTTCTCCATTCTGATTTGCAAAAAAATAGGGACCAATAATCCTTTCACTTGTCATACCGCACCAGACAGTAACCTTTTATGAGTGAAGTGGGATTTCATGCACAATTAACATTCCTTTGGATTTCTTTTTATGGGGGTACTTAAAGTCAAAAGTATACATTAATAGGCCTCGTACTTTGGAACATTTGAAAGAGAACATTTATCAAGAGATTCGCAACATTCCTCCCGAGATGCTAAGAAAAGTGATGGATTCTGTTACGAAAAGAATGCGCATGTGCATAAACCAACATGGTGGACATTTAGATGATATCCTATTTAAATAAAAACTCCAAAACCCTTTCTTTCGTTTGCAATTTAGTTGAAGTTTCTATCTCAAGTAGTTTTTGCATAAATTAATTCTAAATATATCATGTGACTTTCGCCACACCCTTTTTAATCGACAATGTATCTCCATCTCTCTGTATCTGTGTGTGTCCGTCCCATTACTTCCTATCTATCACTGATGAAAAATTATTGAACTGAAATCAGAACGGGTATGCATGTATTACAACCATTGTATTGTGGATACCAAAGGCACCGGATCATTATACAATACTCGATTTTCCCCGTTATTATTATAGCTTTCTTCTCTTACACGGTCACGTTATCAGTAAGTAAAATAGAAAATGGACGTTCTGTATACATTCATAAAAAATATTCAGATTCCGATAGTACCACGGGTAAAATTGAAAAATGTATTTCATTTTATAGATCTCGAATTTTATCACTTTTAAATCAAGGAATTTTAACGGGTACTCTCTGGGCCATGTTATCGGTAGATAAGATACATAATGGAAGTCCTATATAAACTAGTGCACCCAGCCGTCAAAAATGACGGCAGAGATTTCGTTACAATACCCGTGCCATCAAAAATGATGGCAAATACTGTTGGAAAGATATTAAATAAAATTACACACAAGAACGCAATGCAATATATATAGTTTTATAAATGTTTACAAAGGGCAAACGTTTTAATTATTTCTTTATTGACAACATTCCTAGTGAAAACTAAGACACATAGTTTTCTACAGCTGTAATTGACTCTGCGATTCGTGTCATTTTCGGGCACAATGTACCCGAATCATAGGGCAATACTCCGCCGAACTCGGTATCCACGATACGGACTCGAGTATATAAGGCTCTGGATCTCTTTAATTTTTTTGAAAGTGACACGAAACATAAATAAATAAATATAGAAACACACGACGGTCATTCGTAGTAATAGATTAATGAAAAATATTCATTTAAAGCACAATAATTCGTAGCAAATCTTTAATGCTATCATCTTTATAATATTTTCAAATCAGCAAAATCTAAACTGTGGAACTTCCACGCGAACTTTAGTTTACCGATAACATGGCCGTGTAAGAGAAGAAAGCTAGTAAGGGAAAAAATCGAGTATTTTATAGTGATCGGGTGCCTTTGGTATCCACAACATAATGCTTGTAATACATGCATAGACGTTTTGATTTCAGTTCAGTAATTTTCTTCAGTATTAGATAGGAAGAAATGGGACGGACACACATAGATACAGAGAGAGAGAGAGATGGAGATGCATTATCGATTATGTATGTAGATAATAATTTCAAATTAGTTAAATCTAAATCGAGGAATTTCCACGGAAACTGTCAACTTGTAGAATAATTATTAAACACCCTTGTTACATTTCTCTATTCAAGAACAAGAGGAAAAAATAATCCACTATATAATAATACAGTTTTTTGCTTGCTCGCTTGCTTGCTGGCTTGCTTGGTCCGTCTCTGTCACGCTCTTAAGGGTTTAGATAGGAAAAAAATTGGTAGGGTACACATGTATTGTAAGCATTGTATTGTGGATACCAAAGGTACATCCTTCAATGTGAAAACTCCTTTGCAAAGCCCGCGTGCACTGGCAAATCAAACGAAAAAATTCAGGGAAAAGCACGTGAATTTTCACTTGTGGTTCTGGTAGTGGTAATATAAACACAAAGGAGTAGAAGAATACTTAGGGCAAAGGTAATTCCTGTTTGAGAGAAGAGAGCTAACATTTCTACTTGCAAGACATTTTAGTTTTCAATCTAATAATAAGAATGACCGTCGTGTGTTTATATATTTATTTATTTATATATTTATTTATTTATATATTTATTTATTTATATGTTTCGTGTCACGCTCTTAAGAATAGATTAGCTCTGGCGGTCTTGGTTTCAGTTCACTGGTAAATTAATACTCATTTTCGCTGCATAAGTGCACCATAATAAGTCACTTTAAAAAAAAATTAGAGAAATCCAGAGCCTTATATACTCTAGTCCGTATCGTGGATACCGAGTTTGGCGGTACATTGATGCTCAAAAATACTGTATTCAAAGTGTTTAATACTGTCACAAGAAAAATAAATTACCTTTGAAATAAGCTTAAGTATGGAAACTCTACTCGAAGGAAAAAAAAGACTGAATTGAGAGCGAAAAAGAAGAGCGAGAGAAAGATTAACTCAAGAACAAGAACAACAAGCTGTTGTAAGGCAACAGAGGCGGGATCAGTGAGCAAGTATGTACTAGTTCACAAGAACGACTAGAGGCCATACGCTCAGCAGCAAGACTAAGGCAGGCGCAGAGGCGTGAACAGGAGGATAATAACCAGCGTTATGTTCGTAGAAGGAATCTCAGAATAGCAGCGCAAGAAAGAATAGCTGCTGAAACTGAGGCAGAATCAAGTCAAAAGAGAGAAGATATGAGGCAGAAAGTGCAGCAATGGATTGCCAATGAAACTGAAGAAGAGGCTAATCAAAGAAGAGATGATTTGTTTGATTTGTTTGATTTGTTTGATTTGTTTTTCACAAGGAATGTTGTCATTAAAAAAAATCAATTAAAACGTTTGTCCTTTGTAAATCTAAACTATAATAAGAGCCGCGTCCGTCCGTCCGTCCGTCCATGTGTCACACTTCTAATTGATAGCTTTGATAGGAACAAGGATAGAGCTTAAGAAATACAAGAAATCATTCTATTGCATTATTTTTCTGTGGCAGTTCAGTTCCCTTTCACTTGCATTATGGTATCTAGAATATAAAATCGGTTTATTTTTACAAATAGAATTTTCTTTGGACCTTTTTCTGTTGAAATTTATCAGGATGCTTTGACATTTTTTATTGATAATGCGAAAATAAATGTTTTAAATTAGTTTGACCAGCAACCTGGCTACCACTTAGTGTAAGGCCAAAAATTTTAGAAATTGAGTTATTATTTTTGGAATTGTGATTTTCTTGAAAAGCTTCAAAGTGATAATAGAGGATATTGCAGAATAAAATTCCAGCAAAAAAGGCCAACATGGATAGAAACGTGTCCAACCGTAAGAGAGAAGCAGCAAGACTTCGACAGCAAGAAACACGTTGTTCGTCCGATAGAAAACTGATTCTCTTCTCAAGCCCAAAACTGATTCGTTTGGGAACAAATTATTATCGGACATTGCACTAGTATATATAAAACTAAATTTATTGCATTGCGTTCTTATTTGTAACTAGTGTACCCAGCCGTCAAAAATGACAGAGATTTTGTGATAATACCCGTGCCATCAAAAATGATGGCAAATACTGTTGGAAAGATATTAAATGAAATTACATATAAGAATGCAATGCAATATATTTATTTTTATATATATTAGTGCAATGTGCACCCTCAAAATTCAGGATCTATGAAGTAAAATACATTTTTCATTTTTACCCGTGGTATTATCAAAATCTGAATATTTTTCATGAATGTATACAGGACTTCCATTTTCTATTTTATCTACCAATAACAGGGCCGAGTGGGAGAAGAAAGCTAATAACGGAAAAAATTGCGTGTTTTATAGTGATCCGGTGCCTTTGGTACCGACAATACAATGCATTGTATTGTCTAGTGCAATGTACATATATCCGTTAACTTTGCCACGCAAGCAACATTGCTTCGTCTTGCCATTTCACTTTGTTCGTCCGATAGTTTGGCGTCTTTCTTGCTGTCGAAGTCTTGCTGCTTCTCTCTTACGGTTGGATACGTTTCTATCCATGTTGGCCTTTTTTGACGGAATTTCATTCTCAAATATCCTTTACTATCTCTTTGAAGCTTTTCAAGAAAATCACAATTCTGAAAACTATAACTCAATTTCCAAAATCTTTGGCCTTATACTAAGTAATAGACAGATTACTGGTCAAACTAATTTAAAACATTTCTTTTCCCATTATCAATTAAAAATATCAAAGCATCATGATTAATTTCAACAGAAAAAGGTCCAAAGAAAATTTTTATTTGTAAAAATAAACCGATTGTGTATTTTGAATACCACAATGCAAGTGAAAGGGAATTGAATTGCCACAGAAAAATAATGCAATACAATGATTTCTTTTATTTCTTAAGCTTTATCCTTGTTGCTATCAAAGCTATCGATTAGAAGAGTGTGACAAAGGGACAAACGGACGCGGCTCTTATTATAGTATAGATTAAGAATGAATATGACTTGTAAAAATGCGTAAGTATGATATTAATGGGAATAGTGAATATTTCTCCATTGAGAAGTGAAACAATATCAATAATAACTGTTCATATTTCTGAAGTACTAGATCACGGTTTTTACTAAATGTTTCATTTTGATTTGCCAGTGGACGCGGGCTTTGCGAAAGAGTTTCCCCATTGATGGATGTGCCTTTGGTATCCACAATACAATGCTTACAATACATGTATACCCTACGAAATTTCCTCTTATCTAAATCCGTAAGAGGGTCTATTATACAGGGTGGCCCACAAGTAAGGTACCTTTTTAAAACTATTTTGAAGAAAATCACAATTCCGAAAACAATAAATTTTTGGCCTTATAATAAGTGGTAGCCAGGTTACAGGTCAAACTAATTTAAAACATTTCTTTTCGTATTATCAATTAAAAATATCAAAGCATCATGATGAATTTGGGCAGAAAAATGTCCGAAGAAAATTTCTATTTGTAAAAATAAACAGATTGTGTATTCTGGATACCATATTGCAAGTGAAAGGGAATTGAGTTGCCACAGAAAAATAATGCAATAGAATGATTTCTTGTATTTCTTAAGCTTTATCCTTGTTGCTATCAAAGCTATCGATTAGTAGAGTGTGACACACGGACAGACGGGGCTCTTATTATAGTATAGATTTACAAAGGACAAATGCTTTAATTGAGTATTTCTTTAATGACAACAATCATAGTGAAAACTAAGACACTTAGTTTTCTATTGCTGCAATTGACTCTGCAATTCGTGTCATATTCGGGTACAATGTACCCGAATCATAGGGCAATACTCTGCCGAACTCTGTATCCACGATACGGACTAGAGTGTATAAGGCTCTGAATCTCTCTAATTTTTTTGAAAGTGACACGAAACATATAAATAAATTAATATATAAATAGAGAAATATATAAACACACGACGGTCATTCTTAGTATTCGATTTTATTTAATATCTTTCGAACAGTATTTGCCATCATTTTTCATGGCACAGGTACACTAGTAAATTAGGTTACTCGCCATCCAAAAGCCGATTTAGGACTAGAGCTTCGGACCCTGGTTCTACAATAACAGTTGAAAGGTTGCTGAATTTTGATAAAAAAAATGCTGGCAAAAACACCTGAAATCGCTCTGAACTCACGATTCCAACATGCGGGAAGCATGCAGTGCACGGCATCAGGAAGAAGGTGGGTACGACGCCAGCTCTGAAGGGTAAGTTTGCTGCGTAGCGCAGGGCCTCGAAAGCGTCCACGTTGTCGTGCCCGGTCCCCACCATCGAATCTACAAGCAGTCCACACAAATAGTACAAAGTTTCAAAGTTGTTAGCAGCTTCTAGTGAAATTCATCATCGAGGAAATTAAAGGAAACGATAAATGATAGGCAGCATCCGTCGATGCGGAAATTATTCGAAAACCTAGGCATTTGCTGCTTTTGTAATATTGACATGAGTGGAAAACTGGAAAAACTTTTAAAAGATCGACTCTGAACTTATTTCCTTACAATATGGAGCAGATTTCATCTGTTTACTTAATAAGGTTCTACGTAAGGGAAACTTATCATATCGTAAGTACACGGAACAGAGTTAAGTATTCAAAGTGGTGTACCCCAATCATGTCAAGAATTGAGGTAAATTTACTATGAAACAAATTAAGCCTTAGTGCCAGTAATCCTAGTAAGCCCACGAAGTAAATAAGTTCCACAGCGCAAAATTTTCATGATACAAATAACTACTTTATGTAATTTTATTCATTATATTGAGGTTATTTACTCTGTCATAATAACATCAAAAATTAATAGGCCGAAGTACTAGAAAACGACATGATAGAATGTCTTGTCAATAAAAACGTTGAGTATCCGCAAACTTTTAGTAATTCTACTCGTCTATTTTGATTAGCCCTCACATAACGAGCCTTCCTATTAGCAAAACATTCTTTTAATTTTTAGTAAGTTTACTAGTATTTTATGTTGTACATATGGGAGTTTATTTACCGTTCGTATTAACTACATGCGTAGCACATTCTGGTGTAAAGTGGACACTGATTCCATGTTTCACTCTTAATTTGAATACTGTACACAAGTTTTTAATTTAGATTAGACAGTGGCTGAAACGTATAACTATGAGTATGATTAATTGCACATCATTTTATACATAGTAACATGTTCAAAACATACGCTAGCTCATTTTCAAGATTTATAAAAAAATTAGATAGATTATTCTATAAAATATGGATCCCAAAACTTGTGAAACATGACCCTTTCTTCTTTTGTTACTGGTGTATGGGTTTTTGACCAAATTCCAAATAATTAGCGCGCAACATTAAAACGACTCGTTTATAATAGTAATAAATATTTGTATCTTCCGTCAATTGCTTCGTTTTACGAAACCCAGGTAACCTAGATATTATGTTTGCGAGTACTGTAAATTCTATATAAAACAATACTGTAATTGTGCACCATAATGGTAGACAGTCAAAATTATGGTTAATACATTAATACGTGAAAAGAAGCAACTCACTGTAGTCGATGGACAAAATAGCGTTAATGGCATCATCGACTGATGAGAACAGATCCTTCCCAGCAATCATGACTTGGGGTGACGTGAAGAAGTCCCGTCCCCCGTAGGCCACTACTGTGTATCTGTGAAAGAAAATCGGACATTGCGCACGTTTGTGCTAATATATACTGTAACTCGGAAATGGATATCTATTCAGTGAAAAACGTTAATGGCAAATGTTTACGAGAATATCTATAACGGTAACTTATTTAACAAGGCGAATCTAGTTGATTAGATCAGAATTTTTTTAGAATATCAAACATGCTCATAAAGTAACTCATGTTCCTCGAGACAGAAAAATGCGGAAGTATTTAATTAATATCAAGGTACCACGGTTCTTGTATATCAATACAACACCTTCATAATACAATATGTTGCAATGAATACTTCATTTAGTCTGGATAAAAAATTCGTTTGAATTTTCTACAAATGCTTACCTGGATGAAGCCACTCCACCGAGAGTCATTTCCCTGTCGATAGATTGGAAGAAATTTCGCAGATTTCTCTTAATATTTCCATCATTGTTGCAGTATCCTATTTCGATAATGATGACGACGTCAGTGCTGCTTGGGAGGTCGTCTAAAGGGATCACAGTCATTTGACTCTCAGAGACTATCCTCGTGGACCCGTCTTTCTTTTCGAACTCACAGCTGATGGATACAAATAAACGACAAAAAATAATTATCCCGATACAAGGATTCGTAAGTTTACTTTTTCTCCAAAAAAATGAGGCATTTGAATGTATCACATTTATTTTAGGGATAATGAAGGATCAAAAAATAATTTAATAAATGTATGGCACACGGAATGAACACGTGACTTCAATTCCGACTTTCATTATAGGGAACATCGAGTACCTGAGCTTATAAATAGGTAATGCGTCGAGCTAAAGCGACAAATTTTCCTTATAATACTTGCGTGCAGTGCGTCATGGAACAGTCTATAACTGAGCAACGCGTTTTCCTCGTGAAAACATTCTACCAAAACGGGGGAAGTGCGACGCAAACATGTCAAACACTCCATTTTGAGGAAAAATGAAGCACCTAATGAGTCTACAGATCACAGACTATTGACAAAATTTGAAACAATTGGTCGAGTTGCAACGGTCAAATCACCGGGGCGGAATCATTCTTGACGGGCAGAGCAACTATCACTGTTGTGCAATATTGTGTCACACTTGGTCTGAGAAAATTGATTTGCTGACGTCCGCAGCAGTTGGGCATCCCGACCACTTCATTACATCGATATCTACATAAAAATCATTATACGAGTGTATCAAGCTATCCATATGCGTGCCCAAAGATCTCTACATGAGTGCATAAAAATTTCCCTGGAGGGTTTTATCTTGCTCTTTGTGACTTCTTTTTTATGAAGGTATGTGAAACCATGAGTATACGCCAACTACCTGCGGAGGGTTCTTGAACTCAAGTCTGATATCAGGCGTGTTATTGGCGGCCTCAAGCCACACATCTGTGAGAGAGTTGTCGGAAATTTCAAGGAGCGCATAAATGTATACAGATTCAATGCTAGGTAACATACGGTAGATATGATATTTTGTACCTAAACGAACGACATAATTTATCAGAAGTATGCAGAATGTAACCACGTTTACATATGCAAATTTGTTTCAATTATTCACCTCTCAAATTCGGCACTTTCATCGGAACACCCTATATTATACCCTATTCGTGTAAGCTTGTACCTAGTTTAATTTATTGCAATTCAATGATACCTAACTATCACTTGCAAAAACTATAGCTAGTGCGGGCATTTGGGATTTGAAAATAAAATCATTACTTGCAATAACTTTCGCTCCAGTTGGAGACTCGTATTAATGAAATATTAAGTTGGAACTCCCATAAAGTGTGCACCTGTTACAGTCGTGAGGGATCTTAGTAGTACCGTATTAAAGAAATATTACGCTACACTTTCCAACAAGCGTCGTACCTGTTACAGTCGTGAGGGATCTTAGCAGTAACGTATTAAAGAAATATTACGCTACACTTTCCAACAAGCGTCGTCCCTGTTACAGTCGTGAGGGATCTTAGCAGTAACGTATTAAAGAAATATTACGCTACACTTTCCAACAAGCGTCGTACCTGTTACAGTCGTGAGGGATCTTGGTAGGGACTCCGGCAACAGAGCAGGCCTGACGGAAAGCAGAGGCAGCAGCACAGGAGGCGCTGTGGCGGGCGGACTCGGGCGCGCTGTCGGGATAGGCCCTGCACATTGCGTCGTATGCGTGCGGTGATACCTTCAAAAAAACGAGGAAGTAAAGGCACTTTTCATTTCTCGCTATGTGATGATTATATTTTATAATAATTTTGTTTGGGTGAAGTGCTTTAATGAAATCTCTCTTAAAAATTATCTGGTGGAATTCACTAGTAAATGATTTTCTGTAGCGATGATTCTAACAAGGGCCAGTATCAAAGGAAAAATTGCTCTAGTATGAAATTTTACTTCATTACCTAACATTTCATAGCAACAAAATTATTCTATAAGTAGTAAATTTGTGAATTAACAAATAAAATTACACCTGCTAGATAGAAAATAAATTAACCACCACAATTTTCGTACCTGGTAGAAGCAGAACTTGAAAGGAGAAGTCCTCCCTCTGAAGAGGTTGTCGCAGCGGTTGCTGTGAGCAGATGAGAGCCTGAAGGCCGTGTTGGTGCGAGCCTCACATGCCCCCCGAGACACACTCCAGGTGGAGGCCAGGTACGCCACGTCCGTAGACAGGAAGCCGGCAGGGGACAGCAGGTCATCCAGGGCTTCGTAATTGTTAGTCCCGAGTAGCCCACCCACTTTGTTGAAGTATATACCTGCAACGCCGAAATTTCTCTTGTTCAAGGAAATGCATCAACACAAGCACTTCAATATGTAGTTGAAAGTAGTCTTTGGGAGAAAGCGTTCCTTGTTAATATTTTTATTTTATGGTAAATATTTTTCTAACGTGAAAATGAAACATAATTTTGAATTTTCCTAGATTCCTTTTTGTTTGAAAGCTATTTCCCAAACATTATTCATCTTCCAATTTACTACCTAAGTTAAGAAATAATTTGTGCTCCAAAATGAACGCATAAAAATTTGACGCACAAGTAAAATTTCTCATGAAATCTTTGTTCATGCATCAATCACCCTGAAAGGAAATATTTTTGTTCCGCATGATACTAATGGAGTAATACTGTCGGAAAAAAGACGTGTCAGTAGCCGGAAGGCCTGAAGGGCTTGAAGAAAATGCGTCTGTGTTTGAGTAGTTAAGGACTTAGCTAGTCATCAGCACACACCAGATTTTTATTGACGCTATAAGATTTTTTTTATTGACGCTATAAGATTTAAGATTACCTTAAATCTACAATTCTGCATTAAAATAAAATATAAGAAACTTGTGACTAAGACTACATAATTTAAACTCAAAAACCAGACATCACGAATCGAGTATGTTTAATAGAAAAATGTACAATTTTAAAATTATCGTTCTCGCATCAGATCAGAGAGTAACTAATTAAGGGATGAGTAAAGGAATAAGAGATAAAGGGTAAGGGATGAATAATATTCCAGTAATGGTAAGTTCAGATAAAAAAAGGTAACTAAGAAAGAAACACAAATGTCAAAAATATTCATACACATTTATAATTTCTCCTAAACAAAACAAGGGCGATAGCATCACATAGATAAAAAATTTTGCTTAGTAGAATAATTAAAGTTTACTCAAGAAATGTAATAAATTTTAACAAATTAAAATACTGAAGCTGTGCTCACCCGGCAGCGTGACAACGAAGACATCGTGCAGCTGGTTCCAGCGGAGGAGCAAGCCTGATGTTTGACGCAGGATGAGCTCCTCACCAGCCCTGAAGATGACGGTGTTGGGCAGCACGGTGGGCAGTTGTGACGCGCGCCCATCCACCTTCACCTTTTGTCCACAGTTGAGGAACTTAATGGTCACGCTTACATGCTCACTAACCTACCGAGGTTAATAAGCCATGCGGCAGATTTTGATGTTGAGCTACAGTTACTACGTCTCTCAGTGAATACACAGGTAATGTAGAAGCTAGATATGTGTAGCATCTTACAATTATCATTCAGAAATGCAGGTACAAAATTTTTGTAACAACTAAAGCTCACAGGAGGTATAGAAAAACCGGAAAGATATACTGATAGTTAGACCTAGTTTATTCTTTACTCTTCAAGAATTTTAGGCAGACTGAAGAAAGTTATTTACTACTCCTTTGTGAAGAAACGTAAAAAATATCTGGAATCTATCTCGCAGCATATGATTTTGCTGGTAAATACGCACAATAATATGAAGATTTTGTGAAGCCATACAACCCAAAAAAATTATGTGTGCACAGATTCTTTAAATCATGTGTAATCTTTTGGTCAATTTAGAATCCGCCTTGGATATTATATCAATGATTTCTCCTGAACACTCTAGCAACGCTAAAATTTCTTCACACAGAACATGAATAAATCTTAGTGTTTTACCCGCTTTTTGACATCTTACAACAAACTTGTGATCTAAATTAATTTATTCTTCACCTCTATACAATTCACGTTGTCATCCCATGAACGTTTACGAAGTAAGTTCCGCTCAAAACGCCCATAATATACTAACAGAAGAATGTAAAATAACACTACAAAGCCTTACCACAAACCGCTGCTCCAGTTCGACCTGTTTGCCATCCAGATAAATGATGTAGGCGTTCGGTGCGTTGGCGTGGTAATTGAGCACCACCGCCCAGCGGCTGGACATCAAGTCTGCCGCCAGCAGATAACGGCATAGGCCTCGGAACCTGAGCAGCTGACCATTCCAAGTGACTAGGTGCTCCTGACCTACCACTTCACTGCTCGCTGGTCAAAACAAAGATAGCTAGAAATGATGTTTGTAGCTGTCTTTAATTGTACAGTAACTTCTATTTATTTTTTGCCTTCTGATGAAGGAAATTCATCCACTTCATGTTTGATGATAGGGCAATACTCATGTCGCCTGTACGAATAACAATGATGCATAGGACGAAATCCCAAGATGATCAGTTTAATTCAACGGGACCACTAGTTGGTTCTGTTAAACGACGTACATTAAATTGAATCACTCAATTCTGAAGAATACATCGTTCAATCATGCAATATTCTTACCAAAGTCATACCATCCAGAGAAAAATCTAACAGACAATTCATACACATACCCACCCATATATCCTATCAATGTTATCACCGTAAGAGTTAAGGGAAACCCTATAATTTGCTTACCGTTGCTGGCGAAAAAATCATATATGTATCAAATAAACACTTTTTCTGATTATAACGGAATTAAAGTTGCAGAAGCGTAAAAATAAACTTTTTGAACGGAAAAGTGACTAATATTTAAGAACCCTCAAATTAAAATCTAAATAACCAAGGGCTGCCATAAGTAAACTTTTTTGATTAAATTCAAAACATAACCAATTTCCTTACAGTACTTTTGTCTGAGGCAGTTAAAAAAGTAGTCAGTAGGTACAAGAACATCACCTTGCTGAAAAGAAGAGACCAAAAGACAATAGGAGCAAATTAAAGAGTTGAAAATATCAAACAAAACGACGACCATAGTATACGATCGAGCAAGAGTAAAGAGAAAAGCCAGGACATGCATGACAAAAATTAAAATCCCAATAATTTTCCCAAACAACAGCTTAGTCTCTATAGTAGGTAGCTCTGTACATGTTCTAAAACGGCACTTCAGACTTCCGTACTCCTAGAATGGTTCAGAGGGACAATTGATGAGGTCAGTTTGATTTCCATGTGTTTATGCTGACCAAAAATTGCGAACCTTCGAAGGGAGGGATCCAACTGCGTGGGTCTGCGTTCAGGCTGTAATATTTGTACCAGATGTCCAGAACAGGAATTGGCTTGCCACCAGACAGTACAGTTTGAATGTGCTTGAAGAAGCGCCATTCTTTCAAGTCCTGAAAGAAAATTGTGTCAATTATTTGGCAGTACTTCAAAATGTCAATTTTTATATCAAGAAATAAAATTGATGAGAAGAGCTTTCTACTCTGAAAGCAAGGCAAGATATAATTGTTGTTCAGAAATATGAAGAAATGACTCGGGGAAAATAACATGCTATTAGTATACTTTCTCAATGTGTCGCTGTTCGTCACCACCTCTTCGCCATTATACCAGCCTGTAACCATTACATTCGGGACTTTAAAGACGCAAACAAAAGTACGGCGGCGCTCAACTTCTAAACTGAATTGATGATATCACTTAATATCATGCCTTAATCCCCAAGAAGCCAATTTCGAGGGAAATATACTACATGTCGGGCGCCGTAGTAACACAAGGCACACGCCTGTAGTATGTATTGCTGTGGTCGGTAACCAAGAAATGTTGCTAATTTGATGTGCGATTACTTCGTTTATTCATATCTCTACAGCAATGCGTTACCGAATGCTTACTAAAGTAAATGGTGGGAATTGAAAAATTCATATTTTAGAATAACAACTGTACAACTCCCTTGCTTAAAAAACCTTTACTGGTTTTGTTTCACATAATCGTTCGAAGAAAGTTAAATCATAAAATTCATATATTTAACTGCAAATAGAACATAGAAATCAAGATTATCATCAGCACAAACAGCATTGTGATAAACTATGAAAGTATTTCTTGATGCCTATTTTATGTTCTGAAATATTACCTGCTTTTATATGATTTTAATGTGCTTTATGAAAATGTTTATCAACGATTGCAAGGACACGAAAAGGAATTAACATGTTTGAAAAAATTTCAATTAACGTCGAAGGAATAAGAAATACATTTTTAAGTCAAAACGTGCAAACTATTTCGAATACAGGTTTTGAAAATGAGCAAACGCCAAGACTATTTCTATGATGTTTTTTACAATATTTTTGTTATTTATATGCTATGCAAACTAAATTTTCTAATTGCAGACCTGATTAACGTACTAATGCTCTCATACATTAAACTCTTCACAGTTTCGGTGCTAACTTTGGACTATTCACTAGTTGTAACGTTTTCTCGGGATAACTTTTAGCAAGTTCTCTGTCATAACATCCTTACCATTTCCTAGTGACTCATTGAGATACATTGACTCAAAACTCAATATTATACTCAATATAAAACTCAAAACTCAAAACTCATTAGAGATACATAGAATCGTTTTCAAATATCTTCAGCGACGCAGTAAGCATTATGAAAATAACTGCGTGTAGGAAAAATAATTCAAATACAAAGGTATTTTATTTCCATTAAGACTATTTTCACCACTTCTTTCTGTACAAATTTTAGACGTAATCAGTATTGGAGCCTGAGATCTGAAGCCGTTCAATAATGTGTATCTTTCTACAATTATGTACTCTTACCTTGAAGAAAAAACTTTGACAAGAGTTCAAAATAAACAGATAATATATTGACAATATGTACATTATACATAATAATAAAAGGAAAATGTGCAAAAATCGCTCCCAAAATTGATTTTAAATTTCTGCTTAACTTGGAAATGCAGAGTTATGAATTCGAATTCGTGTGACACCATCGTTTTCAGCCGAAAGTGAACTGCATCATTCACAGAGGTTCATTAAGGGACTCCCTCAGCGACTCTACAGCATCGAGCGCCCCACCACCCTCTCACCTCCCAATTCGGGGCTACGTTAAAATAGAGCCACGGCATTGGTAATTTCTGGACGAACTCAAGATGACCACGTTCTGCATCCAAGTAGAGGTGAGTTTTGACTCGACGCTGTCTGCACACAGTTGCAAGCAAGAATGTTTGGTCAACAAACAGATTATTTCTGAAGCAAACAGTCATTGTAGATAATATACGCAAAGGAGATCATAAATATACTGTGAAGTAAATTATTTACACAATGTAAATGAACATTTCATTTTCTTGTCATTAATAGTAATGATTTACCTGTGTTCAGCGTCCAGAGCAGTTTGTGTTATGATGGTGTACCCGTTTTCAAACGAAAATGAAACAACGTCGATGAAAGTTCTCCTGAATTCAATGTTGCTCACACTCCAGATAACCTAACAAAAATCACAGCAAAGGTGTTATTAAAGTAAATAAAATAGTCATTTAAAACAAGTGTTCTAGAACTGGGAGAGTAATTTTCAGTATTACAGGGGGGTAGGGCAACGTCCTGGCTTGCATTAAATGATTTTTTCGAAAAATTATTACTTTCATGATTTTCAGTACAATTTTCCGCAACTAAAACCAATATTCATTTTCTAGTAGACTTGTTTACAACACTTATTGTCTTCGCAGGAGGACGATAGCTATGTACATCATCCTGTACCGATAAAACTTTCTAGAATTCAATTGATTTTAAAACCATGGAGCGGAAAACTGCCGGATCTGTGATACAAAATTTTCAGAGAAGCAAATGAATTCGTTATTTTTAATAGATACTTTTAATATGGCATACTATTTTCTCCCTATACTGTTATCACGTTGTCAATGCCCTCACGACTAGTTATATAACATAATAAATGTATACGAATAAAATTCTTTGCTTATTCATTGCTGGTCATCATGAACTGAATATGGGTATGCTTATGACCACATTGCAGAGGAACAACAATGTTTCGAAGAAAAAATACAGCTAAGTTATGGTTGTACGCACTATATTATAAACACATGTATATATTACTTACTAATTTATGGTTGTAATATTTTACAAAATTCTAATGGTGGCGTACATCAGAAATACTTCAAGAATATTATTGAATTACTCAAAAGCTAAAATAGACTTAAATGGTAATTAAAGCTAGGGTTACGTACTGCATCAGCGATAGCCTGGAGTTTATCGACGAGCTGTTGGACGAGAGGATACTGTTCGAGACTAAGCCACGCCTGCTTGAGGGCGTGCACCCAGTCTTGCAGAAAGGGAGCAACTGTAAACACAAGCAGAGTTCCTGGTGAATTTGACTGAAATCTCCAGCAGCATAGAAATTTTTATGTCCACGCTAGAATTTAAAGATAAGACATTCAGGGACAAAAGACAGCTTCACCGCAGCACTCACACAGCTATGACTTGAAAACGTAGCTACGATTGTTATTAAAGAATCAAGTGGAAGTTACTTCCTATTCTATATTCCCCTTGTTTTAAAGGTTCTGCATATTTAATTTGTTGACAAATTTTCTTAAATATTCGTTCAACTAGTTTAATAATATATTAGTGGGAGCAAATATATCCTGCATAAAGTAAATAAAATTTCAATCTTTTGAAATATTTTTATCGTAAATTAAAGTAATTGGAAATGAAACAAGCTATCACCGGGTAAAATCTTCACGCTTATAATCACATATGAAATACATTATGTCAGATACGTACTCTCCGTCAAAAGGAATTCGATCGTTTTCCGAGCAACGTCTTCAATCCAATCCAGGGCGCTCTCCAGGTTTTCTCGCAACGGTCGCTTGAATAACGAAACAAGGAACCCTCGGATCTTGTTCACATAGTCCGTGATGAACTGATAGTATGGTGATGTAGCTAAGCTTTCTTTCACTGAGCTGATGGTTCCTTGAAACGCAAATATTTCAATATCGAAGTTCAAAAATTAGTACAAGACATTGCAAGAAATATTAGTAGTTAAATAGCTTTCTATCTCTGGGATAAAATTTGAACTCATGATGAATTAAATGTAATTTAAAGCATGCATGAGTTATTTCACTGACTGGGAGAATGCATTTAATAGGCATTTGAAAATAATTACTTTCCTTCTAAATAGGCTGCTTGAAATTGTAAGGAACCATTCTATTGGGATCTTTGGAAGCCCCTGGTCAACCTCAAAAGCATCCTCTCCCTCACACTGAAAATTATAAAAAAATTGTAAAGAAAAAACAAAAATAGAAGTGATAGAACTGGGGTACGAGGAGGTGGGCTATTTCCATGAAAAAGAGAACTAAAATAAAATACAAGAACCTCCACACGCACTCCCTAAAACAACGTTCTTACAACAAGTGCTTCCTTTACACACCTCAGAACACATGTGAACAACTACGAGGCCAATAATAGGATACACATAAAAATAGAGCGAGTGATTTATCTCGCCCTGGGCTGCGAGCAGGGCCAGAATGTCTTTTAAAGTGTCCCTTTAACACCTAATGACAAATATAGGCTGAATTGCCAGTCTCTTGAAATGAAAATCTGCCAGTTAGTTTTTTGAGATTCTTCTTAATTTCGTGATAAGATTGTCGGAAACAATAAATTACTAAACAATTGTTGTATTGATACGGCAAGAACCGTTTACTGTACTGCATAGTCTCTTATTTTTTACCTGAATTTTTCACTTCTCAACGCGACCTGATTCTTTCTTTAAATATATTCTCGACGTTGTAGCAAGAAGCTGCAGTAACAAATTTTCAGTGTTTGCCGTTAGAGAACAAGTTATGGCATTTGGAAACCTAAAACCGTGTGACTTTGTAAAAAGTACTTACCAGATACCGTTCTAACGAACTTATTGAAGCCAGTCTCGATGTTGTTAAGCGTGGTAATGATGTGCGGTTGGTAATTGAGGTAGACGGTGTGCCAGCGCGACCGCAACCATGTCCGCAACCTCAGTTTAAAGTCGCTAAGGACTTGACTCAGCTTTAGGTACCAACGCTTGGCCAGCTGTTGTAAGAACAAACCAATTCTTAAAGTCTATATATTAACATCCACACACTTGTCAAACATTAATCTACGGTACCAACACCTGCTTTCAATCATGACGAAATTCATTTGCTGTTGAGCACCAACGATTGACCATTATTCGCTAAGTAAGAAAAATTCATACCATTTCAATTGCAACACTACTCTAAAGATTTAGAAGGGTACATGTCGGCAGTTGTCTGTAAATAATGTCCTATTTCTTGCTCAATATGTACAGCTGCTAGTGAGGAACCGCACTGTGAAGTGGAGGAAGTAAACTGCAGAGCTTCACGGCATGAGCTCACGGACAGTTTATACCAAATAAGACCAGAGCGTTTAACTGAAATCAGCACCAGTGTGAGGCGCAATTCTTCATGACTTTTTAACTACTCTGCTTTTCATATGAGACGAAAGGTGACGAACTATGCATGAGAAAAATATTATCATTGTTTTTCTCGATTATTTCCTTATTATTTCTCTATTATGACTGATTGTTATAAATATTTCTATAATTATTGTACTCCAAAAGTTTCGTAAGTACAAAGTTTTCGAATTTATTTGTGCACTTTCCCTTAGCAGTTAGTAACAGAAAGTAAAATAACAAGATGGGCATCTTACTACCAGACATGCAAGTATGTTTTACGTTCTATCATATCTGAATTTCAGCAGGTTTATTCAGAACTGAACTATGAACTAAACCACGAACTAAACCACGAACTAAACCACGAACTAAACCACGAACTAAACCACGAACTAAACCACGAACTAAACCACGAACTAAACCACGAACTAAACCACGAACTAAACCACGAACTAAACCACGAACTAAACCACGAACTAAACCACGAACTAAACCACGAACTAAACCACGAACTAAACCACGAACTAAACTACGAGCTGAAGTATGAACTAAACTACGAGCTGAAGTATGAACTGAACTGAACGATGCCTGAACTAGTTTCCCTCCCTGAACGGATTATTATTATTATATTCCTGGTTTAACTACTACAGTCACAATAAACGTGACTACCATTTCTCAGACATATGTGTATGCACTACGTTTTCCAAAAAAATCTGAAAAATAATTCGACGGGATACAACGGATACTTCCGTACAGCGTTGGGCTTAAGGAAAGTGTTTTAAATGAACTTGATCCGCTGGTCAGTTTTATGAAAACATTTATTTAACTCAATGTTGATTTTTATCTTTAAATCATCTCGTATGAACTACTGTACATGTACTGGGTGGTGAAAAGTGTGCAATGCTGTGTGAGTAGCGGCAAACTTAAACTTTCCACTTCCAAAAGATTTACACCCAGAAAACGCAAAACAGTTAATGAACTTTTGAATACACCTGCTAGCTCATTTGTGATGAACTTATATCTATTAAGCTGAACTACTGACAAACGAAAAAACATTGTTTATGAAAAATATGAAATAAATTGAACTGAAACAGTAATTAAAAATAAACCTCCTACAATTTGAACAAAAAAGGGCAAAAAAATTAGAAAACCACATGTATAATATGTTGTCTTACCTTATCGTAAGTCTCGGCCAGAGACGTCTTCAATCGCTGCAATCCGCCTTCTGATCCTCCAAACTGAAGATCGAAGTTACAAAAGTCAAAGTTAGATCCAACAAAGAATATTGTGGTGTAGGATCTATGTACATACTGGTAAAATTACAAGATGTTGATATTCAGTCTCTACATGTTATTACTATATATGAATATATATTTATGTACATGGTATAGTCTCACTATATACTTATGCATATATATTAATAATTATACGTATATGTAGTATAACACTTCCATATATACACTTATCGAGGCCTGATTAACACTATCTTTATGAACAAAATATGAAGCCGCCATATGATTTAAAAATAGCTATATTTCTTCTGCTTAGAATATGTTAGCGCACTATCTCGAGACTTTCATTGGAACTTATTAGTTCGCACAAACATCAATCAATTACTGTTTTATATTAGTATTCAGCAATAGCTAAAATATGATTTATATAAACTATTACTCTTTGCCTTCGAGGGCTTGCTTGTTTGCACGCAGGAAGTAGACACAGCCACTCGTGATGGGGAGCTAATCGAGTTAAACTGTTTATTTTTAAACAAGTCTGATAGGCCGCACATTTTGCTATCTGGTTAATCACTTGCTAAAAAGCAAATTGACGTGAAAGATTATAGGTCAAAGGGTTTAAGATATCATACGGTCATTTTATATTATTTTCAGCCAAGAAGGCATAAAATAAAAATAGTGTAATGTTCACAAGCATAACATGTCAAATAGTTGTACCTGACGAACAGCGCAAGTACACGTCATTCTATACATATATATCACAAAAATAGTTTCAGACCATGTCGACATCATCGTCATTTTTGGAAAATAGATTTCTGCAAAATATAAGTAATTTCTAACAATTTCAGAAACTTGGCAACAAATCTGAGGTAAATAATAATATTTTCAGGTGACAAAAATATCAATTATTCCATTGTCATTGTCTTTCATAGATGCTTACTTTGTGTACGAAAAATTAGGAATATTTAAAGCCTATATACACGTAAATACGCGTAGTGTACATAATTCTCAGGTAGCTAACCTAGGAAAATGTAGGAAATAAGAACCCTAGGCCTCCTGATACAAAAATGTACAGTATCACATCCACAGAGAAAGGGAAGTACAGCATAGAACTTGCGTAGCAGCCCAAGCCCAACAGCTTGTTCCTGTTGCCACAATGTATTCTAAGTACTGATAAGCCAGTGCAACCATTACCCCGCTCAGAAGGCCCTGGACTGCTGCTCGGACGCGCCCGATGAAGGGTGTGAGGCGGCTCCTCAGCCCTCCGCCCGACAGTCTGCTCTGCAGCCACGCGTACGCCTTCCTGCAGTGCACAACGTGGCTGTTATTGTAAGATTATACGTTTTAAATACATCTTTCCTTTTGAAGAAATACATCCAATTACATTGACATCTCTCCTACTAATAGACCTTGGGCAGAAGTAACAAATGTCCCCAGAACCCTGGGGCATCGAAATTTGGAAGACTATTCTAACCATTCAATCGTTCCACAATTTTCCTAGGGTATACCGATTTTGGGTTAAGAAGCCCTGAAATTGAAATAGATTTATGTGTAGTCAGCTGACTGTAAAATAAAAAACATCAAACGATCGTGTGAACTCGCTTCAAATAATTACTAATGAACCAAATTCAAATCTGAAGTTTTTATGGAAACACTTTTCAACTAAAAAAACTCTACTTGGAGGTTGAGGCTCAAAATACTTGTTTGTGCAAACATATAGGAAACGTATATGTGTATACCTACATAGATTGACACCTATTTACACATTTATAGAAGAGAAGTTAGAGGAATGAGAGTCTCAACACAGTCTGAACTGTGCAGGAAATGAGGGATTAAAAAGACTCACGTGGTCGTGATGTAACTAGAGAAAGAATTAATGATGAACTCGAGGCTTTCTCGGCGCTTGATTTCTGCCCGAGTCAAGTTCATGGTTGTGTAGATCTTCTTAGCGTCCTTCATGAATTCTCTTGTCTGGTTCCTGCAACAATGAAAATCACTCAAAACAAAGTTTGTGTTAAATTTATGCTGCCACATACGCTCAAATGTTGTTGATTACCACTTACAAGATCCTAATTCTTGAATTGGATTTCTTGCAAAAAGAAATGTTGGCCTGAAATAAAGAAAATATAAATGTAGATCTTTTCATCATCAATTTAAATCGTGAAATACTCCAGAAATCTAAGGGTTGAGTAAAAAGATCGAAATCTTGTGTTCTATCAGTGTAAAGACCGGTATTTGAATTTCTAGAAAAAAGCTAAAAGAAAATAATTTATGAAAGTATAGAAGTTCGTACTGCTCTAAACTACATACAGAAAGAAATTATTCACGAAATTAAGGAATAGCGCATCGCGTAAGATTCTTTGTTTTCTTAATATTTTCGGGAAGTTTACATAATATCTTTTTTTAGGAATCAAATGTTTCAGAGTAAACTTGATTCAACGACGACTGAATTCAATCTTGGTGCTAATATAGTGAAAGTTGATTCCAAATTTTTTACTTTATTAGCATTGAGCTTTCTCGTCACCTAGTTTTTATATCCTATATTATAGGAATATTATTGTCGTCCCAGAACATTGGCGTGAGAATCTATTCATCAACATATATAAAAAGATGAAAAAATTCTGTTATACTTTATTAATAACAAAATCTCTGGCTACACTTTTGAAACATCAGAATAGTATTTTATTCCACAAACAAAATAATTAATTTATTACTCCTAGAAACAACGTAAATGCAAAGATTGATAAATATTCAAGAAAAAACGATTACAAACTGCAATTTCACACAAAGGCATTTGCTGAGAGCGTATCGACGATAGAATAAAAGAGAAATAAACTCCAAAAAAAGCCTTGCCTGAAGTGTGTGAATAGCGGCGTACTTGCAGACTTAATATCCTTCAAGATAGGCTTGGCTCGCACGGCTGCTTCAGCCACTGCTGCGCGAATGGCTTCCTTGGCCCATTCTCTGGCGCCGCTGCGGTATGTGTGGCTAATACCAGCAAGCTCTGCCAGTTCACGCTGTGGATATGATATGAGAAGGATAAAAAGGGATCTGAAGATATTTCAAGTTCCTTTTGTACTAGAAAGCTAAGAAATACTTTTGTAACTGTAACGAATAAAGTGTGATGTTACTCGTCAACACGTAATTTCAAGATTATGTATTACTTCAAACTGTTGCTTTGACAGAAATGAGAGGAAAGAATTACATTTGCAGTGGAAATATACGAAGAAATCCTCATGAGAGTGAAGAGTAAACTAATTTTCTAAACGTCATCCTAACGTTCTGCAAGTACAACAGTTTTGTGTAAATTTATAATATTTTTCTGCATGATTGTTTAAAAACTTATTAAAATCTGAAGTTTACATAATCAATAGTTAATTTTACTGGGAATCAATATTTTGTCAGCGTTTAAAATTGAAACTAATTGTTCAGAATCATAGGGGCATGTCAAATAAGTTGTAGAACATAGCAACATGTAGGAAAAGTAGCTGTTGAGAAACTTATTTTGTGTTTAATAGCGTCAAAACTGCGATGAAAAATATAACCATAGTATCGTAAAATAGGTATCCCTATAGCATTCGTAACTTGTAGCATTAAAGTTTGACTGAACATAGTTCTTACAAAAAACTGTCACGTGATGTAGTAACAGCGATGGAGAAAACTTTGTACTTGAATCAGTTCCTTTTGAGCTCGTAACACTGTAAACCTACTTCTATTTCAGTGATTAAATCACGCCATGCGTTATGGCCCAAGAGGCAGTAAATGTCAATCAGAAATTTTAGTCAGGTAAAACTTTAGTAAATGTGATCAAAGATGTCTGCGTCCACAATGGTTTAGTTATGTTTGAGTTCATGAACTCGAAGCTCGAAAATGCTGACCAAAAACCTTTACCTTTCGAGCAAAAAGGGCTCAAAAACTGAGCGTAAAAAGTAAACAAATAAATTTTTGTGAAAAAGTATCAACGACAACTCACCCCAATTTCTTCCTTTAAATTAGGGCGCCAGTCTAGAGAGGACGAGATCAGCCTGGTGTTGTTGAGACGGAAGTAAAAGTTTAGGTCTGGCACCAACGTTTCAGACACGTTAGGTCTCGCTGAAGAATCATCATCCAATCTGAATGATGAAAAGAAGGGGTCTTCTACCGTTGTCTCGACGTGTGACATGGAGAACACAGCGTTGCGCATGTCCTCCACTCCACCACGTACCATCATTTTCTTATTGAGCACTGGAAAATGATCAGTGAAGTCCTCAAGGAATAAAAATTAATCCTATGCTAAATAATTGGGAAACCATTGAAGTCATAGCTACAACTCAAACTGTATCGTATTTGAAAGTTGGGACAGTATTTTAAAAAATGATGTCATGAATTCTTCCCAAGAATATTTAAGCAATTTGTTTCGCGCATTCTATTTAAAAGTTATTGAAATCATGTTGGCCTTTTAAAGCACTTCTCGTGATTTATAATTATTCCATTCGTTATCACTCATTAAAATTTAGGCTTGAATATTGTTTCACTTTCTACATTTTTAATTTGAATGAATTTAACAAGCAATGGCGTTTCAAAACGAAATTTAAATGTTAAATTTTTTCCTGAGAGTGCAAAGTATTATAATTTAACGCCAGTCTTCTACGCTGTGTACGGATACTCTGATGATACAGTACTATACATATAAGTACGAGAGCGACATACTCACAGACAGATCTAGAGTACCAGTGATCGTGGTCCGGGCTAACGTTCTCGAAAGTAAGCGAGACCAAGGGATGGAAAGGGTGAATTTCCACTAGGCCACTGACAGGTAGCTCTTCATTTTGATTACTGATGGCCTTGACACGCCACTTTCCACTGCCTTCCTTTTCTACCACCAGGACCAAGTCAACTTCTCGACCCATGCCGGACATCTGTTGGCACACACGACCAAGAAAAAGTGACTTGACAAGTCTAATGGAAATTGTATTCTGCAAAATGAGATCTGCATAGCAAACAAAGAAATCATTGAAAGCAATTCACTTTAATTGTATTTATACGGAAAAACTATCGTGTTAAGGAATATACATAAACATTCTTTAACACTTATTTGCCAAATTATTTGAAACAATTTACTTTGAATATATTTACGCTGTAAGACTTAAAAAAAGTGTTGTGAGACACACCTGCACAGTTAGAGTTTTGTTATGCAGATCCAACACCGTAACCAGAGTTGAATTGAGGTCGTGGGCAGAACTGTTGGTGTATGAAACTTGCTGGTTGTAGCCGTACTGGCCGTCGCCAAACGTCACCGAATTGAAGCCCTCTAAATTCAACCTGAAAGAAAAAATGATAAAGTACAATGATAAAGTACAATGATAAAGTAAATGACAACCTGACAATCTAAAAATCTCGGTTCCACCGTTGCAGATTATGTTACCTTAGGTAAAACACACCCTCGTAGTTTGTGTGAAGAGCGCAATACTAATGTACGAGTTCTTGAAATCTGATCGTCAAAAATATGCAAGCTAGATTTAGGTAGGTAATGTAAAACATAAACCAGACCAATTGACCTCTTCGTATTGGAAGGAGGTGTTATCATTATATAGTAAAAACTTGCCCTCGTGGTGGGGCAAAATAAAACTGGGAGGCCTCACTTTCTGCATGTAATATACAAGGGCAGCAACATAACTTCTTTTTTTCAAAACAAAGTGCCTTGAAAAAAGGAAGTTATGTTGCTGCACCCTGTTTTTTTTCCTTGAAACAGCTTTTTTTCTGTATTGGGGAAGAGGTCTGGGTGTATTATATAAATGCAAAAGACCCCGAAAGCGAATAAACTGTGAGACCTTTCTATTGCAGAACATATTTCAGATACAGTTTTTGCCCAGATCCTAAAAACTATGCAATCATAAAGTACGTATTAATTTCATTTCAGACCTCAAGAAAAAATAGTTTACTTGAAGGAAGTATGTAATATGTATACACACATGTAACTATCTATTTCAAAAACCTTGGTTAGGTTCATTGCTGTGTCATGGCTTTGTCTTTGCCTTATCAACTAGACTATATTGAAGTCAGAGTGACCGGGGAGGCTTAGTCAAAAAATAAAATGGAAATGGAATGGTCTTCAGTTTTTGTTTTAGACCTACGCAAGTAGAAACGACAGAAGATACAAAAAAACGTGTGAAAATAATATATATTTGATTTGTCTCGATATAAAATCAGGTGCTAAAAGGACCTCAAGAACGTTTTTGCGACCTGATATTATAATTTACTCACACGCGGTCTTTCATAATCAAGAAGAATGAAAAAAATGAGCCGTCTAAAGCCTAGTAAGATAATTCAGTTATATATTTTGATACCCAAAAGTGTAAAGCATGTGCTTCGTTTATTTAACAAATTATGCCACAATACTCAGCAACTTACTTGGAGTGCAAATGCCTGGCTGTGACACTAGTCAGGTACTGCCGCCTGCCGCTCTGAAGACTGGCGTTCGTTATGTTGAAGTTAAGGAGAAGATCTCGTGCGGTGTCCTCAGCGTAGCGCACGAACAGGTTGGCAAGGATAGGATTGTGAGCGTTGCGGCGCAGGACAATGTTTGTCCTGATGTCCTGTACAACGCAGTGAAGATGTTACGTCAGCCAGTGGCCTAGCGCCACACGTTCTTTGCAGTGCAGACAACGATTTAATGTTTTTGAACCTTCAAAAGCTCAAATAAATTCAAAATAATACTGAAGTCAATGAAATAGGAGTCATTAACATTGAAAGGTTGATGATGCAAACCTTTGTAGGAACTTTTAAAAAGCGTGGATAGAAATCCCTTCAGTGACAACCTTTTGAGATGAAACTGACTAACGTTTATTTCACTAAACTGTAGCAATCTTGATCATGTATGCAACAGAGCACATGTGAGTGCAGTTTTGGTTTCTTGAAATAAGAGTCATGATACATTTCGACTAAGGCACTCGTTTGAACACTAAACACCATGGATATAGAAAACACTGCTTCCACCTGAAAGGTTTCATGTCGATTTTAAAAGTTTAAAAAGTTTAAAGTGGCGAGCCTAAAATTGGTGAGTCATAAGCGCTTGAATCTTACCTACATCACCATACGTCGTAAGATTTTCGCTATAGAGCAGGTACATATGTATTTACCTCTTATTTCAATTGAATTAATCATTGTTACTATAATCAACATTATACCCACTTGAATTACTTACGAAATTTTCCAACTGCTTCCGACACAAGTGCACTGGAGTGCACTGGAATAACGGTTGTTATTATAGGAATTTGCTAGAAACGTAAGACTAAAAAGTGAATAAGGAACGTATGCACTGCTATTTTGTATATGAAGTATTGCTCACTATGTCCATAACTTTACCATATGCACACGAGATCAATAATGAGATCCTACAATGAATCTGAACACATAATTGTAGTCAACTTATAACAAAAAAATTATTTTTTCATAAACATATCGAGTACTTCCTTTCTTCTCACTTTTAGTGAATTAATCAATAATAGAATTCATTCCTTTCAAGATAAAGGTGATATTGAATAATATATAAATATAATAATACGAGTATCATCAAAACACACCTTTACAAACATCTTTTGGTCATTTACTTATAGCTTTTAGATTACTAAGTTGTTCTGTCAAGATATTCTTTCAAATCTACTAAACTTTCTTTACCTCAACCTACAGCAGAGGTGCAAGAAAAACCATCACACGGTTTAAGAAATAAAACAGTTATGGAAAAGAGAAAGAGCAGCATCCAGCAGCCTGAAGGTGGTGTAGTGACCTGCTGGAGTGAAGGGTGAGCGAGGCTCAGCAGCCCTGTGTAGTGGCGGTCGCCTGGTTTGCTCATGTCCTGCCACTGCAGCTGACCGCGCAGCACATCGTTTCTGGATACATGCATTACTTTTGTTATTATATTCCTGGTTTAACCACCACATCTGGCAGGGGACATTATCTTTTCAATGATCAAACTGTCATTTTGACAACTGATCACCAGCTTGGTCGACTGGTATCACCAGCTTGGTCGACTGGTATCACCAGCTTGGTCGACTGGTGAGCGAATCTGCTTGCAAGCGGGAAGACCCGGGTTCGAATCCCGCTGCCGACATGGTTGACGCGGCTAGAAATACGGCATGGGACTTTGGTAAACAACCGAATAATTATCAAAGTAATTATCCGACCCAAGAATGGGCCAGAAGGTTCGTTCCTATAGCCTAGTTCTATTCTATTCTAGCTCCTGGTATAAACACTGCACTTGACAGGTGACATAATTTTTGCAATTATCATATTCCTGGTTTAAGCATTGTACCTGCCAAGCGACATAATTTTTATTATTATTATACAAGGTGTCCACAAAGTCTCTTATAAAAGTCTCAAAGTCTCATGAGCATATCTTTCACAAACAGGATCCCGGAAACACAAATGCAAAGGTGATTAAAATCTTTAATAAACACTGAATACAATAGAACAAATCTGAATAAAATATCTTATTAATTGCATTTGTAACCAATTTTTTAAATGGTAAAGAGACTTTATGGACACCCTGTATTTTTTGGTTTAATTGCAGCATCTTATGGAACAAGAGCTGTCGTCGCGATAGCGCAGCCAGAGTGGAGCGACTACACGTTAGAGGTACGAATATTTTCAGTACGATGAAAAGTAGGTAACAAAGGATGTAAATTTAATGTATTAACACATGATGAAATATTGTGCATGAATATTTCGTTATTATGCATTTAAGTTATAGTGAGGTTAATTTGCATGTATAACATGACAAATTATCTCAATTTGTAACGAGTTATAATTGAGCAATAGTAATTATTTCTTTGTACTTGATATTTATCTCATTCATTGGACATTATAATAGGTAAAAAGAACCTTCCTGTAAAAGTCAAAAGGGACCTGTTAACAAAACACTATAGGGTTCAGCACATGTTTGCTACTGAAGAAAGCAAGGAGAATGGGAACGAACTATATAGAAAGAATTCAGTCCTTAATTTAGTATTTTTGACATTGTTTTTAAGAACCAAAGTTTCTGTATTACTTCTACCAAGTGTGAGCCAAAATGATTAACAGTTTCAATTAATATACAAGGTATTTTAATTTACCCCTTTATGTTTAATCCTTCTCTTAAGTTACTTCGGTACGCTCGACTAAATTTTTGCCTTTTCGTCGACAACAATGAACTTGTTGAAGTCAACATTCTATTGTCTTGCACAAGAAAAAGTAAGAACCCGAGAAACAATAAGAAAGAATACAAAAGAATCAGATGCTCACAAGGAGTCACGGGCGTTCCAGTCGAAGGTGAAGTCGGCGTCCAGAGTAGCACCCAGCCTACTGTAGTCTGCCTCCAGTACCACCTCACGGAACGGGTGCGTGACGTGTGCGCAGACTCGGTGTTGCTTCCTTCCAGACTGACAAATATAATTGAAATTTTCAAGTCCCTTATTAACATATCATTTCCCTAATTCTCATTCTGATGAGCAGCTACTGACATGCTGAATGAAATTATTGCAAGTTTTGCTGGGTGAGCTCCATGCAAGACAGATCGTTATGTTCGCTTAATTGTGTGAGGTTTCTCGTAAGCACAGTTGTACATGATTCGTTTGTGTAAATGGACCCCTACACTTCTGACTTGTGTACAAATACCGACTCGTGCACAACTACTAACTTGTATGCATGCTCTGACCTAAGAACGCACATACTCACACTCTGAGTTGTCTTCGTATACGCTCACAAGTAAGTCGCTGTCTTTAATTCTTTGCATTCACCATTGAATAAAAAGAGCCATTATGTGCTGATGAATGCCTGATAATCAGCCCACGAGAAAACGAGGACAACCGTATCTGAACTTCGCTCGAGTTGGCGTATCTAACTTACGAGTGAGATGTCTTCCCACTTGAAGCCCAAATCCAAACTTTGATCATCGAGCCAGCTGAAGTGGAGGAGCAACTCGGCTTTTTTGTCGGACCAGTGGTACCCAGTAGACAGGGTTACGACGCGGCCGTCTGGAAGATCCACTGCGTGAAAAATGATCAATGTTTTATTTTTATCATTTAAACTTGATTTACATTTACTGACAGTGACATCAACATGCTGATATTACGTTGAGCGAATAAAAACTTCTATTATTTACAAGCATCTACACGCTCGCAGATGATACTTTGTGAATGATATTTTAATAACTTCTTGTGATAGAAAAACTACGAGTACATGTGAATGTTGGTTTGTAGTTTTATGGCTTGAAGAATTTGTTCCATAACGTAAAAATATGGTATAAGCAAGAAATGAAGGAACAACTTTAAAATAAAATCTTTCGTATATCAACCGAGTGAGTTGAACG
The DNA here is from genome assembly GCA_006783055.1 of Trinorchestia longiramus. NCBI lineage: Eukaryota > Metazoa > Arthropoda > Malacostraca > Amphipoda > Talitridae > Trinorchestia > Trinorchestia longiramus. Next base: position 281,674 of record VCRD01000212.1, on the reverse strand, counting down.
AAGAATTAAAGGTTTGTACATTGAAACACTCGAGAGATGGCATTACAAAAATGCTAGTAACTCGTCGGAAATGATAGTGCTTCATCAGATTTCAGTAAGAAATACACATCAATCCAAGTAGTTGAAGCAATTTTGGTTCTCGTCGATATCATACTTCTATAAATTTGTAAATCAAATGAAATATTTTTTATTTTTTTGGAGCAATAATAGAAACAATTAAAATCAATTGACTATTTTTAAAGGATAATTTATAAACTCTTCTGAAATAGGGCAGTAATTAACGTCGTTACAAAGTCATACCCCTATTATGAAAAACCACTGATACCCATGAGAGTAGATGCTACTGATACTCAACCTTGTTTCAAGCATTGCATATTTGATAACCAGACAACTCCCACTCTAGTATTTGTCAAGTCAATAACCAGAAACCACATCGTCTCTAGCATTGATCAAATCAATAACCAGATAACTTCGTCTCAAGCATTGATCAAGTCAATACCGAGACAACTTCGTCTCTAGCATTGTTGAATTTAATAAGCAGTGTCAACTCACTCGTAATGCTGAATTTGCGGCCTCCGTCAGCCCGGTTGGAAACAAAGGATAGCGAGACCTTACGATTCCTCATCGTCAGGTCGTATATTTCCAGAACGGTCTCGCGCTGGACGAAATAAAAATCTTCGACATTAGAGTTCACATTCAATAATCATTTTATGTACCCATGTGTACACAAATGCAGTAATAAAATTTGTAACGAACACCCATTAAGGTTGAAAGCCATTGATTGTTATGCAAACAACCATTCAACAAAAAAAGAATTTATGTAGATATACATGTATATCCTGGTCCTACATCTATTATTTGACATTTCAAAAACAATTTTCGAAGTTGACTGGAGAAAATATCACCGGAATGAATTTTGAGTATGAATTAAAACTTGAAACTAAAAAATAATTCAAGAATGATAAATTTTAAGGTAAATTTAACATTAAAACATTCCTTACGAGTAGAATATAAAACTAAATTCACGAGTTTATCGCTGAAAATACAAATTTATGAAAAGAACGTTCTAGAATTCAGTAAAACTGCTCTGATATTATTTACCTACAAGGAAACAAAGGACCGAGTCTTACCTTGCGATTTGGTTGAATACTCTTGAAGTTTGCTAATCCGAATGGCCATAGAGGATTATCTAATTCAATGGTTAGCCTCCTCCTGTAAACTCCATCTGGCTGCGTTACCACCATTTCTTCCACTTTGAAACCGAGCGCGATCTCTTTATAGGACAGCTTCACCTGGACTGTCATGTCCTGGCTGTTTGGAAACTGCACAAGCAACGTCAGAGGTCTCGATGAGTACCGAAAGCACTAAAGGTTCCATTGCTGAACTTATGAATAAAAATTCTAGGTTCACCGTTGAAAGAATGTCCAGATCTATAAGTTAGCAAATAATATTATATTCATGGTGAAAATTTTTTAACAGATAAGACGCATCAGAGTAGAAAAAGTCTAACCCTGGAATGGCATTACATGTACATACGGATGATATTTAGTATAAAATCTACGGAAAATGAGGCCAATATTTAAGTATCTCACAGAATAAGACGATCTAAAATGGATATACATAAGCTATGAAACTCTACGGATAATGATGCCAATATTCAAGTATTTAACGTAATGAAAGAAACTTTATTTCCAATGGAGTATACAGTGTAGATGCATGGGTTTTCAAATTCTTAATAACATCTTAAGAAGAGTAATGCTCATCACTTAATAAAACCATCTAAATTGGATACTCATACGTATGTGAACTCATACGCAAGCTTTACGAACTAACTACGTTTGTAACTCGTAGGACACCTCATGTTCAAGTGCGACAGGATGAATGTAGTTTTGTATACAAGTTATTAAAATGAGATTTTTCAAAGAATGAAAGCAATGAAAATATTCAATTGCTAGAAACAAATACATTCTGATACGTGCAATAAAATAACTGAAGTTTTTAAAAACTCTTAGTGTACTCGTATGAAGGTGGATAAAATTTAAAATTACTCCCATCCCTAAGGGTTGAAAAAGTGTCTAAATTTCACAGGAAACAAACTTTCTATTTCGTAGGATTTTAAATTTACAAATATCTTCCATACTTTTAGACAGTGAACAACAATTAAACCAAAGATCCTTAGTAGCACTGGCATTTTAACCTCAAAGAGATACGCGAGCTTGATTGGATCAAGCTTGAGAAAAGCAGGATGCACTGTCAGTAGTCCCTTGTGTCCAGCAGGCAAGAAGGAGTGGACCAGGGATGCCTCTACGTTGCCTTGTGTCCATGTGTCAGTCTGTTTGTTGTGCCGGGGGAAATCCACTTTATACTCGCCAGTATATCGGTCCTGTGTTAGAGACTGCAAATAGATGACAAAAAATTAGTGGTTTTCTCCTTCCAATAAGAAATTGTAAAGGGAAATAATATGGAATGATCATCACTTTATACCTGCTGGAAGTTTTCTCATAATGAGGATTATATAAGTACGAATAAAATTTAAATTTAAGGAATTAGACCTGGTGGTATGAATTCTAAAATATTTCATGGTAAGAGTATCGATTAATGTACGTTGTGAAGTTAAATACTCTGGTCATGGCAGTAAGAAGTTCAGTCTTAAATATTTATTTGTTGTACTGTAGCCTCAAATACACAGAACAACAAACTATAACTATACAACGATACAACGATTTTATTGCGAGAAGCACCTGCTTGAATGAGAGTTTGAGAGGATGCTTGTTCCAGAGCAAGGAAGAAGAGAACTGGACTGAACCTTCAACTTGGGCGTCAGGACGAGTAGCCGCTGTGCCTTCCAAGTCCACCTCATGACCTCCAGTCACCATGTGCACGCTGAGTACAGAATGCATCGTCATGTTACTGGCTCAAGACACTAGCTGTCGTCCTCCTAATCTTCAAGAAAACTGTGTATCTTTCCCGATTGAGTGTTGTGTCTTTACTTTTCTTGTTTGGCAAAACTTTGATAAACCCTGACATTTTCCCAGACGAGTAGAGTAGCCGTTGAATGAGAAGAGTATATTTTTTACGGAAAGAGAAGATTTTCAATTATATTTGGACCTGATGCCTTCTTATTCTACAGAAGAGTAAAAATACACTCGTTTTGCTCTCTAGTTTAAATAAACTGTACATACACTCGCATGAATCGGTGGCTCTTTCGACATACTCAGCTTTTACTAACCAAGAAGACAGATCTTGATTTTACGTTCTTATTTTAGTTTACATATCTACTCAAAATCTTAAAATAGACTCAAAGTACTGAAAAAAGTAATTAACGTTTCTGTTTTTAAGTTCTGTATTGCCATCTTAGGTAATGAAATTATTTTCAATTTAAGACTCTGGGAAGAAACGAAAAACATTCAAAATTAGAGAATGTAACTGAATACAGAAAACCATTTATTTGAGAGTCGGGGTTAGATGCGAGTACAACCGACATCAAATCTGATGTATAAAGAGCTTTATTTTGAGTATACGAAATATGACTATCACACTGGTTATCATGTTCGATTTCAAGTATTCCCTAACCATACACAGAGGTTCAAGTCATCAAAAATAACGTTATCTGTCAAATATACTGGAGTTTTTTTTCAATTAGGAAATTTAAAAAAATTATGAGTTGCAATTTAATAGAAATGGATCAAGCTTGAACGAAAATGATGCACCCACTAATGGCATTCCATTGTTATATTCTGATATAAAGCTGGATGTTCACTAGTTTTGGCTTCGGAAAATGAACTTACTAATTGAACTACTTACTTGAACTTGTGCTCGGTTTTGTCTTTGTTGTACTCGATTCGGGCCGTGCTCAGATCCCAAGGAGCTGGAAGAGGAAGCCTCACATCCACAGTTCCATCGACCGCGTTCAAGTAAACGTTGAACTTGGAATCAACTTGAATTTGCATGGGCGGTTGCCCTTCATTGTACATTCCAGTAACAACCTTCAGTATTCGCAGTTCCCCATCTTCTCTGGTTTCCCACTGACAGAAGAGATGAAAGGGTGAAATGGATAGCGCTCATATTGACATTTGTAATGATCGATATATTTATTTCAGGTTATCAATTCCTTTCACTTAATTTGTAAATATCAGATTTTATTAAGCATAAAATTCAATTTAAAGCTACCTCACCTCGGCTGAGACGCCGTATTTGGTGTTTTCAATCTCGATGGAAATAGAAGGTTTGATGATGGTGAGTCCTTGCTCGTGCGAGGCGTAGGCGAGGAACGTCACAGGAGCCAAATGAGGCCACGTCAGAGACAGGCGGACTTCGCCAGGGTCTTTAGTCACTTGCCGAACGGTGCCACTGACTTTGATCTTGCTATAAATTGTGCAAAACATTCGCCAAATTTAAATCACGCTAGAATAAAATCAGTTCACATGTGTAATTGAAGTACAGGTACCTATGGGATTTCATCGTACGTTAAAGCATGGAGCCACGATCATTCACGTACCAGAGATTTAATCTTTATTAACGACTAGAATGTGGCCTGGCCAAGATTGTGAGAGGTACGTCAGGTTGGCTACAGATTTAAATTAAAAAGAGAGTATACAATCAGTAGTTTGTGCTAAGTTGTGGCACTGTGCAAGTAAAGAATGAGATTCAATATACCATTATTGTTTACAAAATTATGATTGATTATCAAATTCCAGAATAATTAGCCTATTTTTTTATTGATTGAAATTACCATCGTACTAAAAGGTGCTGACCAATAAACTCACTCCCAATTATCGAGGCTGCTGGTAAGTTCAATGGACATGTCGAGGTCAACGTTTTGGTCAGTTGAGCGATTGTCAAGGTCAACCTTGAGTCCGTAAGTGGTAGAGTCCTCTTGCTCTGAATTCTGAAGAGTGAGAGAGCTTGAAGAGACGATAGACCGAGACTGATGATCCCTCTCAGCTTTCATGTCCAAGCGTCCTGTCCCAACAGAAGTGTCCCACTGTACCAAGCCGGAGTACGTGGGTCCAGGGTACCTAATACCAAGTATCATACTATTTAACCAAGTACTATTTAAGAATACAGTAAGACTTGAACGTAAAGACATGTTGGGTACTCGTACATTATAAAATTGAACGTCAATAAGCTTTCAAGCTATCAAATATATCTAAAATTAGGCAATGAAAGTACATGAACGGTGAGTAACTACATAAACTAAAACGACAAAACAAAATGAAGGAATTTTACAATACGGAAGGAGCCAAGACAAGCCACAGGAAGGGCTTGGCTAGTAATGCAGGCAAATTAAAAAGAAATGAAGTAGAGGGGAGGATAACAAATGTATGACACTAAAACTGAAATAAACATTTACAAGTAAAGTTTCTGCCTCAGCTGTGGGCACCTCGTTATGCTTTCGGGCGGCATTAAGTGTCCCATGCTACGCATGATGGTGAGCAGTCTTTTCTATGAAATACAGGCAAAGAGACTTCTCACGATGACTGAAGAATGTTGAAATGAAAGGACATGTTTCCGAGATTCATGCAAAAAAGTTATGGCAGCGTCTGACATTAATAACTTTCCTCATCCTCTCTAACTTACAACAGCTCACGTTTCATATATATCAAGTCACTGGCTCCACTGAATATAAAGTAAATGACAAAAACAGAAAACTTGTTCAGAGAGAAGAGCTCCCAGTTTTCCTGTTCCTGGTTTTTACAAGTCGTGCAAAAAAGCATAAACAATCAACACTCCAGCTCCAGCGTCCGCAACCAAAAAATCCTTTCATTTTTGAGTAGGACTTGAACTATTGAAATGATACTGTACACTGCAGAAATACAGCAAAACGAAAGTCAAAAATATCTACCGTATTTGACGGCATATAAGATGCACGGTTTAGGAGATTATTGTAGGTAAAATCCTAAGCGTAAGCTGGGTGAGTGGGCGTTAGAGCGTCGATTAGCCTAGGCCCACGGGAGGTCTCAAACTTCACCTACGACTTATAAGACGCAGGATGATTTCTTGAGCCAAAATTTTGGAAAAAAGTGCGTCCTATATGCAATCAAATACGGTTATACTTAAAAAAGTTCTTACATGAAATCTACACTTCCTTTGATTATCTTCCAGTCAGGTAGAGGCGTCACAGCATCCAATGAAAGGAAGAGTTTTCCAGAGTCAAATTGATACGCCATGTCAGTTTTGTAGGATGAGATGATGTCTCCAGAGGTGTGGTTTACCTGAAAAAATATTGTCATTGCATACTAGAATATTGACGGGAATAGAAAGCAGCAATAATTTAAATCTAAACATCTTAGATTAGGTATTTTGGTGGCATAAATTCAGTAAACCATCAGTAAACCATCAATAAAGAAATGCCATCAATAAAGAAATGCACTCTTTCTAAACAAGGAAGCAATGAAACAAGAGTATGTATTCTTCCCCTCCAGTAGGTTCCTCTTCTTCTATTTAGCGCAAGAGTACCTCAATACTTTCCCCCAGAAGGGGGAGGGGAAGAAAGACAGAGATGAGAGCCAGTAGACCGGTCTGTTCATTTTCACGCGACAAAACATTGGCTCACAGATGCACGAACTCGTAGTTCAGATTAAGGGACGTCCCTGTCTTCGTACACTTCATAGGTGTTCCTTAAACACCTTCACTTGTGTTTACTTGCAATTCCTTCGTAAAACGTACTGAAATGTTCAGTTCCAGATCCGAATTCCTACTCAGATTTGGTTACCGAAGGTATTTCGCCAGTAAAAGGATGAAGTATACATCGAAATATGCATCGTAGTCCAACACAAGCAAGGACCAGTAGAAAAGTTTTGGCCCTCACCTCTACCGTAAAGCACTAACGATATTCTGCATGCCCATATACATACATTGGACAACTCTGATGACTTTGCATACACAATCCCGACTCAACGTTTTCTGCACTTAATATTAATCACTTGATATGTTATTAAAATTATTATTTTATTTGCTCAAACTCTGCTCATCTTCTTTCATTCACTAACTTCGTCCGGCCAGCTGCCACTCACTTCATTCAAGCCAGTTAGTTTCAATATTGAACCTATATCTGCTCGGTGATCTTTCTCTCAAAATTCATTCAAACTCAAAACATATCCTTTCTCATCACTAAAAATTTAGCCAGCAATTTTTCAAGTCATAAGCACCTACATCCCTCCGCATCGACATAATTATAGGCATAAGTAAGAAATGGAATAGAACTGCATATACTCCCTGATTGCATAAAGTTCCTCAATTTTAATTGAGCTCAAAACGGGCTTGATCATTTTTACAGATATCTAATCAGTAAAATAATGGTGGATATTTCTTTGACTTTGATGCATTTCTTATATTCATTGTATTCATAATACATACATATGTACATTTGATATATCTACCATCACTGTGATGGGCAACCTAGCTCACATTGATGGTACAAAGGACTTAGAATGAATGGCTGCTTTGATAACTATTAAGTACTGACACTGGTGTTGATCTCCCATTTCATATCTGCATTTTTGCTGTACGCCACATCAGCTACGACGGTGTCGTGCTGACTAGTGAAGGTGATGTGACTCGTTGCTCCGGAATCGGTAGGTGTGTTGTCCAAAGTAAGCCGACAGCTTTCAAAAGTAATCCAGGGCGTAGATATATCTGCTTCCAGCTGGAATAAATGAAGTATAACATGTCAAACTAACTCTACTAGTAATAAATCCTTGTTGTTTTGTACTTCGTTCACTCCGTCTTGGTTCAGATTTTGATAGGAACTGTTTTCCAACAACTCTCATAATTTTTTATTGCATGTTTATCATGAAAGATTACAGGACAAATAGCAGCAGACTCGCAGCAAAAAAGCTGCTGAGAGTAGTTAAATATGTTGTAGGAAACGAAAACTGCGTAGCTACCCTTGTCAAAGATCCACTGCGCACATGCGCAGTTCCTTCAAGCGTCACAGCATCAGTTTCCCACCGAAAAGATCCACTGACTTTCTCTTGCACGACGCTCGTTGCGATTGATTGCCATTTTATGTCACCCATCCTGCATCACATGTGCTCACGGTTACAAAAATTATTTTACCTCACCTGTTGTGCAACGCGAGGGAAAGAATTGCCATTATTATCTGCATTAACCACCAGTTTAAACACAGTAAGTCTTGACATGTGTTTAGAAAAATAAACAAATTGCCAAAGAATATAAAACTCGTGTTTGTTTTTGAGATCATCATTATCGAGATTGCCAGAGATAATCAGGAGTAAAACTTCGATCTCCACAACCAGAAAAGTTAAGAATTAATTCACATATCTGTAAATGTAGGTCTAAATCCACATGTAGACAAATATAGAGCTACAAAAAACTTTCAATAATTAATAAGGACGAGATAATTGGGTGGCTGTAAAAAATCCTTGCCATAGCCTTCGTGCCAGTCAAGATGCAACACGAGCGATCTCTAATGTGTTCCAATATGCTCAAGAGTATTGCTCTCACAATGATGGGTTGAGATCCAAACAGTTAACACACCCAAGAGTTGCAATACGACAGTACTGGATTTATTTACAAAATTCATCATTTTGGTTGATTTTGAAACCTTGATATCGGTATCGTTGAATACCACCAACGAATAAACTAATTATACTACGAATAAACAATTATTTGGTGGTATAGGCTATAGGGCACACTAACAGTACTTAAGGAACACAATTACTACACATACCTTCCCTTTCCCGCCACGTGATACAAATAAACACAGTTTCACAAGATACCTCATGTTAACATGAGAACATAATCAAAGCTTACGCAATTACGAAAACACATTTTGTATCCTTTACTTTGCAACAGATCTATCAGAATTAAGGAAGTAACTTTATTGTCCCATCGAAAATGATTACCTCGCATATTTAGCGAGAGCAATAGCTTAATTAACTCCTTGCGCTGCCTCATGCATTGTGACTTCCAGCCCAATGCAACGTTTTTACGGCATGGGTTTTACGTAGCAACCCAAGAATGGACTAAATGGCTCATTCCTGTTGCCGTATTCTATTCTACCCAAGATCAAGGCCTAGGAATTACTGCAGGAGTTGTACTTTCGAAGAAAAACGCGCTTAGTGAACATTTTTGAATAGCGAGCTCACAATAATTCTTTATATCTGCTATAATTAAATGATAGCCAACGAATATCTTTAGGTAAATGTTGTTAGTGGCCACAAATGCAGAGTGAGTACAGTGGAGAAAACAGCACTCTTCGCTACGCTGTTCACAGACCTGAATGGTGCGATGGGGGAGGTGAACGAGGCATCGAAAGATCGGTGGTTTCCTTTTGCTGTCAGTGTGGTCACTCCTGCTCCGTTGGTTCTGAAAAATCAAAACTTCAACATTATATTATAGAACGCCGGGTGTCTCCTTAAATAAATAAATTCATATATTCGTTTTTGTGCGTAATTTCTCCCATGTTATTAGAATAGGAATCTCCCTTGAATACTGATAGTTAAATCTGTACACTTTATGATTAGGTCTGAGAATCTGTTGCTTCAAGTTCTTCCTTCAAATGCATGATATTAAAACCCGTTATTTTTAACGGGCATACACGCTAGTAGAAACATAAATAAAGAACTAGTTTTACAAGAACTCCCATTTCCAGATAAAATCAATTCACACATATTGATCATATCTATCCTTTGCAATAATACTTACACTTATTTGACCTTGGGTTTCGATGCAAAGGATTTAAACTATAAACATACTTACTAATTGGATTTTACAATAATAAGTGCAGACACTATCAGAAGCAGTCTTAGAATTACCATTTGGATCTGAAGACCGAAAGTGACGAACTTTACCTGAAAGTGAGATCCAGCAATCCTGGAGTACCGTACGAGGGCTTGGCGAAGTCAATGGCGAGAGACACGTGCTCGTATCCAGGATACGACACGAAGCCGCCCATGCTTGCTTCCAGAGAACCAATCCCGTGGGGAGGAAGAATTGATTTGAAGATGATCTGCATGGATGAAGATTTTTTAATATTCACCCAAATACACTGGATTTTCTAAATATTCTTGTAATGCAGCTCTGTTCTGGGTAGCTTTAACTGTAGCTCTAAGTCAACAAACTTCTGTCGTAGGACAACACAATCTGCTCACAAAATTTTCAAGTAGCGTAAGAATAGAACAAAATGTCATAATATTGAAAGACGTTGGAGGGCAGGCACAAGCTTGCATTTCCGACACCAAACGTACGCAATGAAGTATCAACAAATTGTGGCTTAGTAGTATCCATAACAACCAAGAGTCGATCAGATTTCCTCGCGGGTACTTCACCCTCAGATGTGCTGTATGACCCACCGCTTACCTTTCTTACTGTGCCTGCGTCGGTGAGCAGCGACAACCCAAGACGAGGTATGTTTCCCCAGTTCATCCCCGCCACTACGTCGATCTCAACGTCGTGAAGCTCTTGGTTGAGAATGGAGAGAGGCAGAGCTGCCTTCACCGCCCAGTCTTCTTCATCCTGACCGCGCTGTTGCGGAAAAAGGCAAAGAAAATCTTGATTGCACATATTTCTGGAGAACCATACGTATATGACGATATTGAAAACAGATTCAGCTACCCGAAATATGTGATGTACCCTGCAGTACCAACTGCACTAAGATATGACTTATTAAAGCAGTCATAGCTGTAGCTACGTGTGATGTGATGTAGTTCCAAAGAGCATGTACAATTTTAGTTACAGCTTTGGTTCTTGCGATCAGTTTAATGTCGAATACGTATGATGTCCACTGACACATTAAGAAAAAAAAACAAGCCCAGCTATTGAAGAAAAAGAAAGCAAAAATAGTTTCATTTAGCGATCAGTTACATAAACCAAGATTCATAATTCTAAATCCTGAATGTCTTACTAGCATGGACTTATTAAGCTAATTCCTTAATTTAACAACCGCTCAAACTTGTTAATAAAATTGATTTTATGATTTTCATGTCCAGATAGATATTTTTCCAGCAACAAAAGATATGTTTCACAGATACTTATTATCCGACGATGCTTACGACATCGAAACGATACTTTTAAGGACGAAGCATTTTTGTCTTTGTTTAGGTAAATCAAGATATGTGTGCATATGAGAGAAAGAAAATTAATAAAATATTGATGTAGGGATAGAAAAAGTAGACAATCTAGGCCTCTCTTAAGGAGTCTCAGTTCGAGAAAGAGGAACCACCACTGTGTTGCGTCACGAGTAAACCAAAGCGAGTTACGGGGCGTATAAGGTTGACAATGCAAAAAAGTAAGATGTTTGATGGGGCCAGTCTAACTATGACATGCGTAAAGGATGAGACTCCTTTCCACCACTCACGAAAAACCAACTTTTGCAACACCGATGTTAAATCTTTCAGCAGCTTTTATTATCAGGTTAGCATGGAATTACATGGACTTAAAATATATTCCTGTTATAAGGCGAAAAATTACGGAAACTTTACAAAACATGAGTAAATAAACTTTCTCACAATATTTTACTTTTATTTTTCTTCATCTAACAATGTATTCTCCATAAATAGCTGAATAAAACAGCTATTTTTTAGTGTTTGTTATCACAGATATTTTTTATAAATTATCTACAGATTTCCTGAACATCAAACATCAGTAAATATTATAACATTGTGATTTTTTCATCACGTGATTCATTAACACATTTAAAAAATTAAAATGGTATACATACATAAAACTAACTGAGTTACATTTTCATTTTTATTGTACTTTGGTCATCCTTTTATGATACCAATTAATTCAAAAAATTCTACTTTTATTTACACTCAGAAGCAATTCAGCTGCTTCTCAGTTATTAGGGAGTACGAAGGACTCGTTGACGGTATTGCTGTCTTTTCATTGCCCACAGAAACTTATCTTTCACTTTAGTGCATTGCGTTGCTTGATTAGTACCGCCTAAGACAACTTGATCTGGATTTGTTTAGTGAATAGCGCACTAGTAACTAAATTGCTGCATGTTTACCACCCGAAGCAACCGTCTCTATACCTACTGTAACAACTACCCCTGTACCACCTGTAGTAGTTATTTCTCTACTACATGTAACAACTATCTCTGTATGACCTGTAGTAACTATCTCTGTATGACCTGTAGTAACTATCTCTGTATGACCTGTAGTAACTATCTCTGCACCACCTGTAGTAACTATCTCTGCACCACCTGTAGTAACTATCTCTGCACCACCTGTAGTAACTATCTCAGCACCACCTGTAGTAACTATCTCTGCACCACCTGTAGTAACTATCTCAGCACCACCTGTAGTAACTAACCAACAAAGAAAGCGGCTCACCACGACTCCAACAGTGAGGTGTAGAGGACTGTTGCTGCCGTAGAGAACCTTGAGAGCGTACTCGGAGTCCCTGTAGGCGCTGTTGTCACTCAGGTCTAGGGACAACAGCTCCAGCATCGGCAACGGCGTGTACGCCTCGAACGCCACTCTAATGCGTGGCTTCTTGCCTTGTTCGTACCGGCCACCTAGGCCGTACTGAAAAATATTCCCGGAGAAATTGTAGGTAAATTGAAGTAAGTTGTAGTTTGATTATCGTCTCACAGTGAGGATGTATTCGAATAATAAATTTGAAAGTCTGATCAAGTTAATAAATTTTTATGTAAATTATTTAGCAAGATTAATTCATGTTTTTTAATACCAAACAGAGATTACAGAGTTCAAGACATTGCATCAACAGCGGTGGAAATATTATGAAATTCATGCACTATGAATTCCGACACCTTATCTGTAATTACTATTTCATAAGCTGTTATTTTTCCTGCACAGTTGATGTGAGGCCATGCAAGTCTAACCTTTTTGTCGCCAACTTGTCCAAAGATCCTGGAATGACAACGCACTTCCTCGTCGATGTCGAACAGGTGGCGGAATTCAGCTTTCACTTCCTAAAAACATTTACAGTGGGTGAAGCAGCTTAAAATTACATTATTAATAAACTTCTACAGATAATGTAATAAGGACATTTGCCCGTTTCATGCTTTCAAATGCGATTCCTTTGCGTCTTTAAATAGTGGATTTGATCATCTATTCACCCAAATACACCGTATATGAGTAAGAACGAGAATGAAAATCTTAAAATATAAATACAAGCGAAGAATTTTTCGCCGCTACTTGAGGATTCCCATTTTATATCGAAATTAGGTTCACATTTCAAATAAAATTGGAAATAAGCTAATAGATAAGTAAATTAAATTCAGATAATGTACTGAAAAAACGTTTCGTCCACTTACATTCCGTCCAAAAACTCATTCGTTTGATATGTTTTCGCAAACTGAAACAAATACTAATCACTGTCTTGTAACTATGGACGGCAATTTTTTTAAATTACATACAGTGAACCGCTGGCAAAGTTCACTCGTTCCAGGACTGCAATCAAGAGTTGTTACTAACAGCTGTAACCAACAGCGTAGATACATTATAGAGAAGTTTGCGGTCTTCCCTCTTCCTGATACATAGTAGGGGCCAAATATTGAATAGGTACTGATTGATTTTTGGTCGATATGCATAAGTAAGAAACATAATATATGAATAAAAATTGTTTATTAAAACTCATTTATTTTATTGTATAAAACTATAATTCAATAAATTCCAGATGAGCAACAAATTCAACATTATGTATTTTTCACCACCACATGATCTGAAATCGCATCTATTGAAGGTTAAATTCTTGTACTGTTGCATCAAGTCATCACGATAAATAACGTCCAAAATTTTCCCAGCTCCTAACCCATTTTATTCCGTGCAACATCACACACTGCCCACCTTGAAGCGCTGCACCGGAGTAGTGACAGCGAGGCTAACGAGGAAATCCGTGATCGACGTGAAGTGGCCCAGTAATTCAAATCCAACGGCAAAATTCTTCCCCCAGGCGACACGAGCTTCGGACTGTTGAAGCATTGAGATTGAGAACAGACATTACCTGATACTACTGAAAACAGAATACTGATTTCTGCATGCCTTGAGAGATAAAGACATGATCAAGAAACATGTTTCTAAACATTCTGCTGTTTGAATATTTTCCCTATTGCATATTGTTATTAATGAACTAGTTTCCGCGCACGCAGCTCAAATAAGGATGGTCGAAAAATTATTGGTGTATTGCGAAAGTTTTATTTCATTTGACAAAGTAACAACGTCCTGCTCAGGTCTTAACTAGCGCTTTACGCCTCGTTAGAACCAAGATTTTAGATTGGACCGAGTACCTGCGAGTATAGAATTAGGAAGCGAAGTAGCTTCAAAAGTTTGTATTTCTGACAATTCAAAATAAAAGTCTTACAGGAAAGTAGCCCAATTGAGAGATAAACGTTAGATGTATCATATATCAAACAATTAGCAAAGCTGAACCCTGTATGATGACTGCACCACGCGACACCATGTTCGAGTACGTTCTGCAAACGCACGCAGTTCTCTACGATGATTAACTTTTTCTATCCAAGCTGTGAATGGCATCCAAATTCATTGTTAAGTCCTCGTTTTAGCATAAACAGATCTTTTTCAAATTTCTTATTTTAAAACCTTTAGAATTAACTTTTATTTCCCCCAAAATAAAGACTACTGTTAGAAAGTCTACGGCTAGTTTCACGTAATTTATCTTTTAGATGAAACTATTACAGTGATTTAAACCATACAATAATATAAAGTATCCGCACAGAATACAGCAATTTTGTTTAAGACGTACCCCGTGTTGCAAACATATGCACAACTGACCTTGTGGTTTGTGCCGTCAAAGCCTCTACCGAGCACGAGCAAGGCGTGCGGCAGTCCCTCAAATGGAGTGTTGATGCTGAGGCTGCTGTGGAAATCGTGCCTTTCCGATGTTACGTGGCCTTCCACTTTCACAGTTTTGCCGCCCCAGTTGCCAATAGTCTGGTATTAGTAAAAGAGAGCATGGAAATTGCTAAATTGTCGTAAAATCCCCGTGTAGGCCACCCAATCTGTTATTAAACCCAATTTATTCGTGAGGTATCTACACCCCTAAATAGGTTACTCCTTTCGTAAATCAATATCTCGACGAAAAAAACTATTTTCCAACAAATGTTGTTTTAACTTTCAGACGATGTAGTGAAACCATCGAAAAAAGTTTCTCCTGTTTTCCAACAATAATGTCCGGAGTTACCGGAGAAATTCATACTAAGAGAAAAACAATTTTTCTCACCAAAAGTCGGTGACGTTGGTCTACAGGGTCTTTGTACATCTTAATCTGGCCGTAGAAATCATCTTGCTCGTAGCCAGGTAGCAGTAGAGATATTTCTCCGTTAAGATAATCGTCCCCAGAATAGCGATTGCCTGCAATTGCAAAAAGATTAATTATAATGAGTAAATTTATTTTTAAACAACATTGCACAGCTTTCAAAAATTTTCCACACAATTAAAATTATTCTCTTTTGAAATGGAAGAAAAAGTCAAGAAGATAGTTGAAACTGCAATCTCTGTTTTTTATTTAAAGGATATAATCTACTGGCATATTTCGAATCGGCAGGCTCGGTGCTGGTGCGACAGTGGGCACCAATCTCTCAAGCGCAAAATGTGATTCGTTCATCTGTCATAGTAATGCAAGGCCTATAGTAGATCGACACGGAAAAACAGATATTTTTTCTCTCTCTCTCCCTCTCTCTATCTCTCATAGAACTTTCCAATGATTAACTATCCTAAACTCCATGGAAAACACTAGTATTTGCTGGGAATATATATACTGTAGTGAAAGTTCGTGTACGACATACATATTCTGCATTTTACACTGGAAAAGGACTCGCCTCTACATTTGAGTTCATAATTGAGAGCGTCCCAGTGAGCAGCGGCCTTAGCGTTGATGTTGTTGGAGGAAGCCACAAAGTTGAGCTCGGAAGCCAGGGACCTGTAGCCGTCTAATGAGGTAACTGCGTTTGCAAACAACGAGTAGTCGAGCAGCCCCGTCGAGCTCTGATCGTGTCCCTCAAGCCGCACCTCAACTCTGTCTTCTTCCCACTGCAGGTTGGCGGCTACACTTGAGTTTGATTTGGTTTCAATCGCTCCAAGATATAATACAAACATTTTATTTTTGAGTTTATGAATGTGCGAAATTAATAGTATCTCACTCGACTATCAAAATAGGCACAAATTACATAAAAATAACACCATGCAAGTATGCAAGTATGCAAGTTTACAATACAAATTAATTAATCATTTTGCACGTTCATTGTGATTATGATACTTAACATGAATAACTTAAAAAAGTAAAAAAGTGATTGTCGTACATGAAATTGACAACTCGTTTCAAAGAAGACGCTAAAATTAGACACCTGTTTGAGTTATTCGTAATCGATAAATCGCATTAACCATCCGTATTTCTATTATGTGTTATCATTTATCTTCAATCAAGCATCACCAGTAATGCTCATGATCACATGTCCTTCTAGTATTATGTGTTGTTTTCTCGAATGCCAATTAAACTTAAATAGCAATAATCTTGACGAAATAAAAAAATTAAAAAATGATATCTCAACAAAATAAATCATTATAAGGTCAGTCTATCTCTCAGATAATTGAAAAATCACTATTGGTTATGCAAGTATCTAACTCGTCTAGATTTCACCAAATTTTACCTGAATGAAAGCATTAGACTCCATAAGCCCCGGCATCCTGTGTATTGTGGCCCCAGTCTTGAGCGAAGTCATGCCCTGAAACGAAGAGCTGATGTCCAGCGACGAGTTGGCGCCGAAAAGCCTCAGACTTTCGTAACTTTTCTCCGTGATAATTTTGGCATCGAAAAACTCGTGGTCATGCCAACGACTCTTGACTGTTCCGCTGATGCGGTCTGAGTCCCGCGAGTACCTAAATTTGCGACAAACTTCTCATTAGGGATCGTTAGTGACGTACCAATCGTAATAGTAGCACATTGATGGATTAATAGCACGATTTTTAAAACACTAAAATAGCTGTGGGTTTGGTGCAAACAAAGCATCGGTTACCGTGAACACATTTTCAGAGATCATTCCTTTCATTTAATAACCTGAACGGAAAATCATGTGACAAAAATTACCTAAGAGGTTCGACTGCAACCATGTCCTGTAAACCAGACGAGTGTGCTTATTAGGAATGACTACGGTGGCCTCCCACGAAACTTAACGTATATAAAACCACGTAAAGCAGAAATCAAGCATGAAAACAAATTCCCCCCTCATTCCTCTTCATACAGTCTGGCTTTTATAAACGAGTAAGTCTCAGAAATACCTAGAACTTGCGTCAAAACTGTCAATATATACAAAAGCAAAATATTCTAAACAACGTAATTGGCTGCGCAACATCAAACCCTAAAACCATGATTTTCCCTCAATACCATTTACAATTCAGGCAGAAATCTCACAGAACTCTGAAGTAATTATCTCTCCAATGGTCGAAAGGCGTTGATATTTGGAAGTTGCCCTCTAGCTCGGCGGTGTCACTTCTGGTAAAACGAAGGTAGGCAAGGCCGTTCACCTGCTGCCGGTCTCTGGTGAGTGTGTCTTCCCACTGTAGCCTGCAACCGTGCCGCTGCTCCCACTGAAGCCATGAGTTCGAGGAAATTTCTGCCATAAAGAATCCAGTTTCAAGCGTTCTCTTCTAAAAGTCATTCTTCCATAAACCAT
This sequence comes from Trinorchestia longiramus, assembly GCA_006783055.1. Lineage (NCBI taxonomy): Eukaryota > Metazoa > Arthropoda > Malacostraca > Amphipoda > Talitridae > Trinorchestia > Trinorchestia longiramus. Next base: position 264,051 of record VCRD01000212.1, on the reverse strand, counting down.
GTTAATGTGGCTATTAAAATCAATTGTTTCCTTACATAAGATATATTAGAAAGCGAGCTTTATTGCATTAGCTTCAGTTGTTAGCTTCATTGACAGAAAAAGAAGAAAACCATATCGGTCTCGATGATTGTAGACTTCTTAATTAAAAACATGGAAGTACTTTTATATATAAATAAATAATTCATTTTAACTTCAGTAAATAATTTAACTATTGTAAAATATATGTTGAATAAATATCTGTCGCACTATTAAAATGAGAGAACATAACATTAATGTTCATTTTCAAGTTAAATGCTAGAAGCAGTGTGGAGCAAGCATGATCGGTAAAGGAATATTCGCGTTCGTACACTACAATACTTTCGGGAGTTTTTTAATTTGCAGTGAGGAGGAACTTCGGATCTGTAATGGTCTGCTACAAAAGTATTCCTTTTGTTGCTTGACTTGCGTATATTGCTCATCGTTTATAAAGTTCTAAAAACACACCAATGTGTGAGGAAATCTTCCGTGTTCGACAACACAAATATTGAATTGAGTCTCCCCGTGTTATGAATTACTCTGGACGCAAGAATATGATACAAATGCAGCATGTCCCTGTACAAGAAGTCAGAAACATTATTTTCATTACAACAGAGTATTCAGTTAAAAATATTACAGACAAAAACATTCAGAGGTCCTAGTGGGTACTTCTATGTAGCGAGCGCACCATTTCCACAATTTTTGACCAGCCCAGCATGTCTGAGTGTGAGTGATGGGAGTTTGCATAAGGTAACTAGTTCCAAAAATACAGGCGAGCCACGTTACTCTCAGCTGTTTTGAATGTCAAGAGAACTGACAGTCAAGTCATACAACTTTCAAATACGCAGTTAATGATATTTACAACTGGAAACTAATGAACAACTAACGCTGCCAAGTACATTAAAAAATACATCCTTGAAGTTGTCCTACTGTGTGAGTGAAAGCACCCACGTCTATGGACACAGAATTGATGAAATCTAATCGTGTGAAATAAATTAACATGTTACATTCGATTACAGTTCAACCTCGATTTTCCTTTCTATTCTTCTCCACTTTCAGTTGTAAGATACAACGACTGAAACAATAACTTTATCAGAACCCTTTTGAGACACATGCCATGCCAAATTTAACGCATAATATTTGAGCAAAGAGTAGAGCTATTAAGATCAAAAAATTTGTGAAAATAATGGGATAACTAATTTCATTTTTGAAGCTATGTCCTCCCACGACGCAGCACCAACTTTCTATTCGATACCCACTGAGCGCAATAGAGGTCCAGCTGAGTTGGTAGGTGTTGCTCAGTAGACCCAGGAACGCAGTGGCATTCACGGAGCTGAAAGTGGGATCTGACCAGTCCCGTCTCAGTGACACATCAAATTTCTTCAGAGGATCCCTAAAAACATGAAAAATATTATTTTATTAAAGGCAGTCTTGTGAAACATTTGTAATGGATCCCGTTGTTCTATCGTATTTTAACGCAGTATTTATTTTTTAAATGAAATGGTAGTTTTACCTACATAAATGTTCCACATAAGTCAATAAAATGAATTGGGAGCCAATTCAATTGATATTCTGATGTATATCTTTCATACCACAAATCTATAGCACAAAATTTGTACAGTCATAATCAAGATTATTTTTTGACAGCTGACATAACAAGCAGAGCATGAACGCTAGCATGAATTGGAAATAAAACTGAGTAAATCAAGCAAGCCTATTTATCTTCGATATATCATTTTTAAATTGCGGCCTGGCGAGTATTCTTGAATATTGGTCAGAAGTGATGTATGCCAGTAGTCAATAAGATATACACAGATATTCCTTTCGTTTTACGGAATGAATGTAAACTTCTGATCCTAAAACTTATCATAACAAAAATAACACAATTAAGATTGCACATTAGCTGATAAGATAAGACAACAATAAAATTAAACAGTATATTTATTCAATACTACTACCGACATTTCGATATAATTAGTGAGATGAGTTTTTAACAATGATTTTTAATAAAAATGCAACGCACGACTTAGTCGCCTTGAATCTGAGTCACAAAGTTTGCTAACTGGGAATCTAAAGCAAGTTTGTTTTAAAGGAATAATTTTATCTTCAACCCTTGGATAGCGACTCTACGGGTTTTAGATTATCGTACAAAACAGGAGATCAAGGATTATCGATTGATCATTTTAAGTGTCATGTATATCAAGCATAAACATTTCTACTACGTAGGGAATCATCCCACGAATGAAATGTTTACAAGAAGCATTCAGAAACGGCGACGTAGAAAACAGAGACTACAAAAGGGATATAATCCAGTGTTGAGGGCCAGAACTCTAGTAGAAGCTCCCACCTGTTGGGGTCCCACTGAATTTGGAGCTGAACGCCCTTCTTTTTCGGCTGCAAGATGTCCATCACGAGACGCGTCACAATGTCCCGGCTTCTGAAATTTGAAAAATTACAACAAATTAACGGTAATTATACCGTAATACGCCTTGATGCACTCCACTGAACAAGTTGGACGCCGAAAAGGAGTCGGGTTATGATCATACAATGTTGTAACTAATACTACCACATGAACTTCCATCATAGCCCTCTGGGTGAGCATGGACCCCGACTGGAAATGTACGCTAAAGGATATGCTGCAACTTGGCTAGCTATTGCTCTATTGCATACCTTGTCTCATTAGACACAAAAGCTAAGAGCTACTATATAACGTAGGCTAAGTCGAAAACGCTCAACTCACGTACATTCTTAGCTTAATTGCGGCCGGGCGAGTATTCTTGAAATCTCTACAGACCCAGCATGACTCCCGCTTCTTCCATATATTTACGATGTATAACAAATTTTAAAGCCGTTTTTTCAAACACAGCGTACTACAATATAACTAAAATATCATGAATAATCTCAAGATATTTACAGGACCAACATGTTCAGCATTGAGAAACAAATAAAAATATCTGTGATGCGTCACTTGAGCTTTTGGGTTCGCATAAAATGCTACATGAATATCTTCTGAAAAACTGATGGAGTGTTACGAGTCGTCGTGTGAGTTAAGCATACAAAAACTGAACGTGCTACACATACATTCTTTAGGAAATAAATTATTTGAAGGTAGTTTACCCGAAAACAACCTTTCACGTCCATTGCAATATCAATACGAATACATTGTATATCATATATAAGTAGTGAGATATTTGTGTTGAAAAGGAGTGAAGTCAGTTTATACAGACTGTGAAGGATAACGACTGTGAGAAGGATGTTATGATAGAAGTGGAAAGGAAAGAATTAAAAGTAATTCGGGACTGAATAGGTGAATGTGGTAGGCACAATGAGTAGGTTTGAAGGATGGCAGCAAATGGTGGCTTTGGGAGTGATTAATGAGTATCGAGTGAGAATAAGACAGTAAAAATGAACGGGAGGTAAATAGTCGTAGCGAAAAGCATTCAGCAAATTGGATGAGTCAGCGGGTACAGTAAACCGATTCAGTTGAGATATTTTGAAAATATAGAGAAAATGTACTATATGAGGAAACTAATAAACTAAGGAATCAAAAGAAGAGAGGATGCGCCAAAGATAGCTGGAGATTTATTTGGATTAAGAAAAGAAGCACTGGATGACCAAGGTGCATATGTCTGCCGACGTTGCGACAACGTACTGGCGTATGAAATCAAAACGAATGTTTCGCGGGCAAGTGAATATTTTGACCGTAAAAATATGGAATGGGTTTGCATCCAGTATTCCTCTTTCGATTAATCTGAGTACAGGAAGAATACTTCAAACGAGTCAGTAAATCATCAAACGAGTCGAAATAGATCACGAATTAGTGGTATATCGGTTAGTTAGGCACTATTCAGTAACTTCTCGTACAATCATTTACTGTTAGGCATATTTTAAGTTTGTAAAAATTACATACTCGTTCATAAGTTAAAGAGATAACTACCCTCTCCAACGAGATAATTTGCTGCCCCAAAAGTACGTCGTGATACAATTTAAATCATCTGACCTGTCAAGCTGGATCCTGTTGGTCAATGTAACTCTCCTTCCGACAGAGAGACCGTTTGTAATTTTGACGGTTTTCCCTGGAAAATTGAGGTCCAAGTCCAAGGACCGAGTGCTCACGTCAAGTTGATCAATATTGTGTGTGTACCTGATGACCCCTCGATATTGAGGCCCTCCATCAGGCCTCACCTGTGAATGTCAATAAAGGCTCCGCTGAAAAAACTTATTAATATTATTACAAAACAAAAATTTCAGCGATCAGGAACATATCAAATGCTCAAAAATTACCTGGAAAGTATTCATGGTAAATATGTTCATCAAAGATTTCTCCTCTTGATTGAGTCACCTTATTTATCAGAAACTGCATGTTTCTTGGGGATGTCAAAATATGGAACGGTAAAATAATTGTGATATTTTTTATTCACAGAAATTTTTGTAAAGCGGCGGGAGCAACAGATATTATGACTGCATGGCTGTGCAAAAATAATGTGTCAAAACTTTAGCGAAAATCCAGCGTGTTAAACATCTTACCAGTGTTAAACGATTCGAAGAATTGTTTTCTTTTCTACAAACTGATTCATTTTTTGGTCCCTCTTCATATTCTTTGACAAGACTCATAGTGATTGATACTTTTTAAACACATTACTACGGTTAGACCAAGTATTTCTGCCAACAATTGGACGGGAATTATACTCAACATCCTTGGTTAACTTGTACAGTTATTTTTAGTAGAAGCCTTTTGTAAGCCTCAAGTGTCTTTGGAAGTTTGAGAAATAAAGTTGTGAAGAGGCACTTTCGAGCGAATCTAAAAAATTGTTAACTGTCATATAAAAACATTGATCATAAAAAAGATTAAAAGCCATGAAAATTCTGCACCATGCATAACGTTTGCAATAAGGTTAGTAGCAATCTATTGAACAATTATCCCGACTTATTGTAAAATTTTCAATTAATCATGGGTATCATAGAAACGACAACGAAGATGCGGTCGTAAGTCTAGCTCAAGATACCACAATGTCGTGACATTTTCCTCCGATTAGATTTAAGAGTAAATTAATGTACATAGAACTTTCTGTTGTAGTATCTGACCAATGGGGGATTTTCCGGAACAAAATTACTGCTTAGAGTCTTAGATTCTACGGTATTTAATTTTACGATCTAAAATTTAGCTCGATTAAACTGAAGAATTAAACTAAATTCTAAGCTAGTTTGCACTGCACCCTAAATTTGAGATTCAAATTACCTCTACAGCGACGGAAGCATCGTTCCACGTGAGGAGGGCAGTGACGTTGAGACCGGTGACGGTGTGGTCGGGGTGGTGCAGGTCCAGCAGAAGCCTGTGGTGTGACAGCAGTAGGTTTGTTTGGTACCTTCCATGGATGTCGACTTCTCTGCCTCCCCCTGCCGAACCTCTCGCTGCAATCTACGTGACAAAATTCCCAATTAGTTCGCAATGATGTATAAATAATTTATTTTGTGTAGCATTAATTCCGTAAATTGCTTTAAGTATTCACAACTATAAACACATTCTAGAAAATTTTCCGACATTCTGTCAGAAAATTTTCCAGAATATTTTTATGATGAGCGTACAATTACATAATATATTTAACACACTAATAAGTACTGCATGGTTTAGAAAATGAAAGTACAGTTTAGCAAAAAAATTTCCAGTTTGTGCTACCCATACCAGCGTTTCTCCCCCCCCTCCAAGTGGAATACAGGCCTTCGACCATGAGCAGACTCCCAAAAATTGCGAATACTTAACTTATTGAAGAACATGAGGCCACGAGTGTTAATTAAGCAACTCGGGGGGAGGTAGTGCATGGGCTATCAAAGGTGGAGAAACGCTGGCCTATACAAACACAAACAATAACAGAAATAAGTTCCCCATTTTTAAGTTGAAATTTATGAAGGCTTACGTCATATGAGAGCCTTGATGTTTCGTTGATTTTCACGTTCAATTTAATCTCAGACAACGACGGAATACGTAAATTGAAGGATCCTGATCCGTCCAAAAGAGGACTGGGAGTCTTCCGTAGCTGAAGTCTCGACGACACATCACGCCCTGGAAAGAAAAAATCATTTATATAGGAGTGTATTGACAATATTTTTTATCATCTATGCTTTTAAAGTTCCGTAATCGAATGAAAAAGTACGCAGTATATAAAATTTTAAAAGAGGTAAATAAGTTATAAAACTATCATCAATGTAGCTGCAAAAAGCTGATCCAACAGTGAGGAGATGGCCCTTTGGACCGAGACTAAAAATATTAAGAAAAGCTACGGGCAAGAAGAAAAACACAAAAATATTTTCTTAGGAAGATGCCCAGACGATTTATCAGACACACTCAAGATATTGACAAGAACGAAAAAATAGTAAGGAAGTAGATTTACTTTTTGCTTGCTCAAGTTTGAACAACTTTTTGCTTTCAGAGTTTGAATTAAATCTGTGTATAGCAACAGTTGGAGAATAGACGAAGCGATGTGACTCCTCAAACAAAGACATTATCAGCGAGCTTCTTCTCCCACATTCTAAAAATATTCTACATTGTTGAAGCTTAACTTGTCAATAAACTAGGCAAGACTATTGCATATTTAATGCGAGTAAATTTTTGGCAAAAAATGCGTGTATCTGATACAAAAAGGAAATTCTGGAAATAATTAGAGAGTATCATAGAAGGGAATAAGGCAATAGAAACGAACCGTTTGGTTCATTCTTGGGTCGCTACCAATGTAAAATCCATGCACGAGGGAATAGATATTTCTTTATACAAACTACATGCATCACTTATATTTTACCAGCTGCGAGCTGGAAAAGGAATCCCGTTGTGAAGACTTGTTCCCAGTCAGAGAAGAAGTCCCCCGAAACTTTGACGTCGATGTTGCGCATCCCATGCTGGAAGGGAGAAGCTCGTGCTACAGGTCTGGATGTCATTGAGCGTTAGAATGAAAATAGTAATGTTCCATGAATGTAATTTTGGAGATACTTTACTTATTCATCTAAACACTTTTCTCTGCTACGTTTCTCGTGTAAAGAACTTTCAAGAGGCAGGGAGAAGACTCATAAGTGCCCTTTAACCTTCCTTGTAAAATACGCGCTTTCAAAATTACTATAAAAAATGTCATTTCAAAACATGTTACCTATTTGCGTAGATGTTTACATACTGTGAGCGCAAGCGTGCTGTTGATATGTGTCTGCTCCTCCGAGTGCAAGAATGTGAGGCTGCGGTGGAAGAACACTGCATGGTTGTCGTCCAGGAAATTCTCCCCAAAGTTAATCTTGATGTTCATTTCAGCAGAGCCAGGTTTCACCTGCAGTTTCATTCAAGGAGATATATTATCATAATTTTAAGTATATATACCAGCGTCATCATAAAATAATTTTTATTATTTATGTATTTTTAGAGCTTCCAAGAGTGGCTTCGCAAAGTTAGCTTGTAAAAATAATAAACAATGTCGAGAGGCGTCAAAGAATTGCCAAAACTTTCAACCATCAGAGCTTACTTTTTTGAACTTGAGCGGTCGGTGCACAGGCTAGTACACAGGACACTGGTGTTCCAAGAGTTACATGGCATTTTTTTAAATAATATAGCATAATAACGGACTTGGTCAAGTTTATTTTAAAAAACTAATAAGTTAACAAAGTTTGAACCGACCTCAACTGTAAAACCCCTTTTGCTTGTGATCCAAAGTCAAATCATTGCCTCAGAAATAAAGAGTCTATCTAGAAAACACAAATTTATTACCTAATCCTCTTTCAACAAAACTCTTTTCATTTATGCCATAACATCATATTGGAACAACAGAAACCAAAGGCATTGAGTAGCTCCAATAGGAAATAACGAGTTTCAGAAGCACGGAGTTCAAAATAACTGTGGAGGGAACTTACTCGGTAAGAATTACTCCACACTAAGTTGAGGGTGGGGAACTGCGAGAAAGTGACCTCGGAATCGCTCACGAACTTGAAATCCACGTCGTCTGAGGCGTTGATCAAGCTGTACTCCACGGTCGCCCGATGCTCGTCGCCCTACGTCACATGCGCGAGTTAAGGCACTGTAACAACGCTCATAGAGACACACAATGAGAACTCAACACTGCGTAGAAGTACGACACACACGAAAGATTTCGATTTCGGGGGATCTCAGCACACACACTAATGCAACATTGATCTTTGTGTACACCTGTAATACGGTTCGACACTCTAAGAGGGCAGGACTACTTCTAGGTAAGAGCTTCTTATGCCCATGTTATACAACAGGTTTGCTAGTGTGGTGCACGAAATGCATATGCATGACTTTCTGCTGTGATATTTTGTATACCAAATCAGTCAACAACTATTGGTGCACATGTTTTACATAAAGATGCATACAAATAAGATCAACTATACTATATGTTAGATATTAAATGGAACACGGTGAGTTGTCGTACTAATGATTGTAAAACGTAAATGAAAAACCTCAAGCCAAATCGAATAACGCATTCTGAGTTCTCAAATATTTATCTCGTGTAGGTCCCGTACTATCACTTTAATTGTTTCGAAAGAAAGTTTGCACTTCTATGAAATGATCCTCATAAAAATTCGTGATAAAATAGAAAAACTTATGACTCATGAACATGCATCTCAACTCTAAACTAAAACGAAATATTGGCTGCACTCAGAGCTATGCGAATTATCTTATTAAATTAGAATCCAAGCCCAATACTGACGCTAAGGTACTCACGCTGATTTCGTAGTCGATATCGAGATTTATACTTTTTTCGGTTGGTTCTTCTTTTATCTCTCCGTGCACTTGTCCGCGTATCTGGTCCTGCTGGGTCGGAGTTGGTGTGTTGGCTGAGAACTCAAGATTCAAGCTGTAAACTTGAGATCCTTGCTTCTCCAAAGCTTCAACTTCACCTAAAAGACATAGGTTTCCAATTTTTACAAGAGGTATCTACAGAATTCGTAAGTGATCTTGTGAACGAATGAATGAGAAACTTTCCAGAAAAGATCGCAGAAATTAAAAAATGTCTTATTGCATACTCATGCAAAAACGCTGTACCATAGCTACTCAACTGAAAGCTGCAAAAAAGATCAAATATACGAAAATTTTATATGCAAATCTTATCAATTTTAGCTAAGAAATATCCATGGAATTTTCGCAAAAAATATCGTCTGACCTCCAAGGTTGAACAGCTCTCGACCTCTCCACTTTATTTTGGCAACCGGGATGAAGTTCTGCCGCCCTCTTTTCTCGTGTCTAGTTAAACTCAGCTCTACCTAAAAGAAAAAAATAAACTTCTCTTGAAATCAAGTATACAGTGCATATACATTTAATTTTTAATTTTTAACGCTATCATCTTATGACTGGTGATGACGTTTCCAACGATTGTGACCGTTCTACCGAGTTGTGACTAGAGGCAGAGATGAGTAGGAACTCGCAAGGGTGAGATGCAAGTTGATGAAGTAGTTTTAATGACTCTTGCGTCACAAGCAGGAGAAATTCGAGTGCTGCGTAGAGACTCGAACCAATGACCTGTGCAGCTCAAATGCAGGTCCCTACCCACTCAACTACAGTGGAAGCTTTGCACCCTTTTCAATGAAGAGAAATTTTAAATCATGTTTTATTGGTATAAATGATACCCGATGAGAATGGTTGTTACTCGTTGTGGATTCAATCTGGACAATAATGAAATCATCTTGCAAAAAACCTGTTTATTTCAATGGTTTGAAAACTGAGCAATTTATGAGAAATGAACAGAAATTTTTATGTGGTCATGACTTTAATGTCATCTGTATACCAAATCGATAAATGACAATCAGACGTAACGATTTGGATCATTCTTGTTATAAAGTAATTTTTCTATGCCCACAAAGGAACATAAAATATTTCCTAAACGTTGTCATTGAGTAAACAGTGAACATTCATGATAATTCACTGAAAAACCTACCTCAGCTACGACCTGCCCGTTGAGCTGGCAGACCATGTCCAGCTTCTTGATTAGTCTCTCCCACACGTATCGACCTGTGCGAGCATATATACATGTACATATACGTGTATATATATACATACAACATTCATGTAAACTTCTCATTTACATTTAAATCCAATAAGAAGAAGTTTGAAACATTCAACTTCTATAAAAAGAAAGAAAAAGTAAAATCTATGAATTAAAGTTTTCGAGCAATCGCCTATGAACAACATACTCAGCAAATAGTACGACATCTGGAACTAAGCGTACAAAATATGTAGTACAAGAGTGCCAGCTTTATGTTACCCTTGGCATCAAAGAGCCCCTTGGGAGTGTGAACTTTAAGGTCAGCAGTTTGCTGTACAGAGTTGAGGGATGCAAAGACGCTGTGTTCTCGGTCCACGGCCGTGCCAGGGGTGTTAGCTGACAGCAACAGTCGACGATCCCCCTGCTCAAAGTTGCAGTTACATTATAAACAATTATGTCTCATTCTATAAAGGTATTTAATCGTTCACTATACTTGAATCCTCCAAGTTTTTCTAGTTTTGATCTATAACACTAAAAAGGCTATATAATGACCACGTTGTTCTAGATCTTTTTTAATTGAATACGTATAGAGGTTATATCATCACTGCTGGAATTGAAAATTATTGAAGATGTAAAACCATGCACCGTAGAAATGTTACTCGCTCCCATTTAACTATATGTATATATACCACATTAACTAACCGTATATTTTTAAACTTATTTTAATATAAAAGATTATGAAATCGTCAGTATTCACATGACAATGACATACAATACAACTGTGTTATTTTGTTATCTATGAGGTGATTCTATTAGAAACAAAAAGTATTTGTGAATATAAATATTCTATTTCACGCAGTACATCACTGTGACCGATGTGCCTTCGACTTCATCGAAAGATCCTTTCTGTTTATGTCATTGTTGACCAGGTATTTCCCGAAGCAAAAGAAACAACAAAAACATTTCAAGCTTCACTAAATTTTGTAATAAATAAAACGTGTTGTATCATGACTTGGTGCATGAGCTGATCATATTCAGTGGGACAAAATTCACGTAAAAAACGAAGAAGAATGGAATCTCACAAAGTCGTTGGTGAAGCTGTAGCGGATTTGGTAAGTGTGCAACTGCGGGTCTGTCTTGGTGACGAACACTTGCAGGTGAGCTGGCCCCGTCAGAGGGAAACTGGGGCTTCCATCTACAGCAGACGAGTTGGGAAACTTGATGGCCCAGCAGGCGTGGGCCCCAATCTCTGTGGAGTACGGGGTGCAGTCTTGGGTCTCCACGCCCTCTACTGCGTCCAGGGCTTCTGCTTCTATCTCCAGGTCTTCGTCTCCGGATGCAGCGGAGCCATGAAGGAGGAACAAGTTTGATCTGCGACAACGGAATAATTAAATTTCATGTTAGACATAATAAAGAGTTTCTTTTATGTCAGCGAATGATGCTGCTGTATTCGCTTATTTGTCCAATTTTAAAAATTTCTCATAGTCGCAAAAGTTCCTTGGAATTATTTATTTTCCTTGTAATTAGTCAGTGGTTTTTTGTAATATTAGTATTAGTTACATGATAGTAATGATACATTCATAGGTTTGCATATTCCAGGCGATGTATGAGGTATATGTATTAGGTGTGTGTATCATACGAGGAACAAGGTATCAAGTGTGGAGCGGCGATGGGGCACCGACTCTCAAAAATAAACAATTAACCGAGAGGCAAGCTCCAGAGCAGGGGAAACAAACAGTAGGTTTTGAAAAGGGTGGCGGTGTATGTTTTCGTGGCTAAAGAAAGTGTCAAACAAGCAAATTTATTGGAGGGACCTTGTGACTCTCAAGAATTACGTAGTCGTGTAACTCAAGTTGATTGAAGAGTAGGCGCAGTATATCACAGACGTTTAGAAACCTATTACAGACCATTGGACAAACAGGGAGATTGGAAAATGGAAAAGATAAGTGGGAGGAGCAAAGCTCATATAAAAATGGTATGAAAGATAGATGCGGGAGGACTTGGGAACTAGATCTCTGCGACGATTTAGGCTATTAGAACTAGAGCGACATCTAGGTCTAGGAGCATAGGTGAGTTTAGGGGCACGATGATAAGAGGGAAAATTAGTGGTATTATTAAGGTGTTATATCGTGAGTGTTAAACATTTTAGCCCATCATCAGAACCGAGTCTTCAGTGTAAAAGCAAGTTCTAATACCAATATTGTCAATGTAATCGAGGTTAGCGACAGGTTAAATCTCGTAATTCGATGTGAGCGCCCATTGGTTAACTAAATTGTTCCGTGTGCAGGTATGTAATTGATCAGTAGTGGTGCACTGTTTAATCCGTTTTCGCCGATTATCCTCGTTTGAGGACAGGCTAAGAAAATTGGGTTCATATTAATATATTAAATACTATAGCAATTTGTGTTGCTTTACAGCAAAGGCTGATGTCCAATACTTCTAATGAAATCAAAATTGCTTTGGTATTTCAACATTATTTTACCAACCTAAGGTGTTAAATATTGAGAAATTTAGCTTGCCTGAAGTGCTCTCAAATCGCTGCCATTTTTCTCGTTTATATGTTTTTGCAAGATACTCCTTTAATCACATGTATAAATAAATGGTAAATATAACTATTTACAACCAGTAAACCCATAAACAATGAGTAATAATTTCGCGATAAACAATAAAATATTGCTATCCTCATATGATGACACCCGGCATATGTGTGCGCAAATGTGATGTAATATACGTATACATATTCAATACAAGTCTTGACGTGTTGCTTCACGTATTAGTGTGTTGCAGATATACAAGCTGAATACCTACAACCACTTAAGCTTTCGTGCATTAGTGCCTTCCAGAGAGTAAACACTACCTTCTCTTATCCTTCAACGTAAGCATGCGACATATATAAACTACACGATAACCAACCTAAAATTAGTCTGTGCGTATACTCGTATGGAAAGTGGCAATAATTCAAATGTTTTTAGTATTATTCCGCGAATAAATTAGTAAAATTAGATGCTAAAAAAATCAATTTTCAAATATTTATTAGTTTTTTCCTTTCATGACAGACAGTTTCGCAGCGAAAAGGGATGACAATGGATGAAATAGAAGAAAGACTATTGCAACATAATTTATTCCATGAGGAAGAGGAAGAATATGTAGATATCGTAATAATTCCTCCCCATGTGAACGAGTTCACAGATGATGAGAACATTGATGAAAACGAGACAGGGTCCCCGCAAGTTACAGACGTTGCTGGAACACGTGGCTAAATCCGATGGATTCTTCCGAGCATTGCAGCGAATATCTACGGACAGCGAAGTCGAAATTTGTGTGGTGCAAAACTACAAGAACGACAAAAAAATGTAAAGTCACGACAAGACGATCTGACCGCAAAACTGATTGGATTGACACCAAGGCAAATCTTTGAGGAACTTATTATACCAAAAATTTTCAATCTCATAGTAAGGGAGAGCACTCGTTATGCCATTCAGAACAAGAACCAATCGATATTTTCATTCAGCGATAAAGAATTGAAGACATTCATTGTGATATTGATATTCTCTAGTCATCATTCATTTCCTGGGGAACGAGACTACTGGTCACGCGAAGAAGATTTAGGAATCGAGCTTATCAAAAGAGCAATGCCAAGAGACCGATATCTAAAAATAAAACCAATGCTTCGTTACTGTAACAATAAAAATGCTGCTGTTAATAAATCTGACAGTGGCTTCAAAATACGATCATTCAAGATAATGCTTCAGAAGTTCTTTTCTAAGTTCGAAATTTTTGAGACACATGTAGCTGTACATGAGATGGTAAAATATTATGGCAGGAACGCATTGAAACAATTCATTAGAGGGAAGCCTATCAAGTTTGATTTGCAAACTTTGGGCGCTTTGTGGACCATCAGGCTATTGTTATAATTTTGACTTCTATTGTAGAAAATAAGTATCAGAAAACAGAAGAAATGTTCCTTTTAGCTTTAGAGTTGTTATCGACATGCTGAGCATCATGAAAAATCCTGATCAGCACTGTGTGTATTTCGCTAATTTTTTCTCTTCCATTCCGCTATTCATGCATCTGAGAGATAAAAATATTTCAGCAACAGGTACCATGAAGAAGAATCGAGTAATGAGTTGTCAACTAAGGGAAGATGCTGCTTTGAAGAAAATGAGGAAAGGATCATTTGATTTTAGATTTGAAGAAATTCTAATCCTAAATTGGAATGACAACAGTAGTGTTATGGTCGGAACTAGCTTTGATAGTGTTGAGCCACCATCAAATGTCAGCCGATGGATACCTGAGAACGCAGAAAGGGTGCTGTCAAAAGACCATAAGTTATAACTAATTACTCTAAGTACATGGGAGGAGTTGACCTTCATGACTGGTGGATTGGAAAGTATTCTATCTCCCTACGAGCAAAAAGGTGGTTCTGGCCTTTGGTGATTCGCTTCTTATAAATCCAAGCAGTAACGAATGCTTGGATTTTTCACAAGTAAGTCAATGATAACAAAGATTGCTTATCAGCAAAGGATTTCTGCAGACATATTTGCTTAGCTTGCCTGAAGGGAGACTCCTGTACAGCCAGCAGGAATCCTCTGAATCCTATCATAGATGTTCGATTTGACCAAATTGCTCACTATTTTCAATAGAGAAAAGAACAAAGACGATGTCAAAACAAACCTTGTGCAGCTAAGCCCCTTACCTACTGTGTAAAATGTGATGTAACACTTGATGCTTCCAGAGCTATCACACTAAATAATAGATTGACATCATCATTATGACCTCATTTCTGCCGAGTATCCTCATATGAAGACAGACTGTATTTTAGTTATTCTATGGAATAAATTCGTTTTATAGTGATATTTTGCTTAATTTTGGTTTTTTGTAACATACATGAATTTCACGAATTTTGGTGCACCATAAATGAATGCTGTCGTTAACGGGTTCATAGGACATCATGTGTGGTTCATATGCCAAAATGTGGTAGATAACTCACATTTCCCATCCCGTGATGTTTAGAATCATATGCAATAAATCTTTTCTGTGTATTATTGTCCTCTCTATTGCCATTGAAAAGAAATATCGGGAACCTTTTACCATTTCATGTATTCGGAGAATTAGAGTCCTATGAGCGATGACGTATGTTTTCTTGCATTTAATAAATTGTGTAATTTACAAGCTTTAATTGAAATATAACGGAAGGACATCATGCAGAAAAATCATGCATTGAAACCGAGCTGAGGTAAATGATGAGAGAGAAAAGAACTCATCATCAATACATCAATCTACGATTAAAAGTAGGCATAAAAGTTTTCCCCTTTTTATATACATTAATCAATCAGATTTAAATACAAATAGACATTATAGAATAAATACGTATCGCCACATTAAGAACAGCTGATTAACTTTAAAACCCCTTATGCTTCCGTATGTTTCATTTTCACTCCATCAAACTGAACATATGCTCACTGAATCTCGTGAAAGAAAACACTAGAATAATCAATTGATCTGTGCGATTCGAGATATGAAATAATTCCTGCAAAAAAAATTATGATACGGCTTACCACAATAATTAGTTTTTACTCTTACTCACGTTATGTTTATGAACTCTACTTTCTCGTTCGGCATACTAAGGTCCAGATTGAACGTGCTCAAGCCGTTTGCATTGATCCTGCCTGATAGCGTACTGCTCGAGCTCAGGGACGCTGCCACCTCCACACCCGCCACTGCAGCCACTCCGTCGATCCTGACACTCGCCGAGACCTCGCTCGCCACACTGATGTATGTGACCAGAGTTAGGGATGTGTTAACATCTGACTTATAGTGAGGCAACACCTCGCTCACAACACTGATGTACGTGATCAGTGTTAGGGATGTGTTAAAATCTGACTTGAAGCGAGGCAACACCTCGCTCACCACACTGATGTATGTGATCAGTGTTAGGGATGTGTTAAAATCTGACTTGAAGCGAGGCAACACCTCGCTCACCACACTGATGTATGTGATCAGTGTTAGGGATGTGTTAACATTTAACTTATAGTGAGGCAACACCTCGCTCACCACACTGATGTATGTGATCAGTGTTCGGGATGTGTTAACATCTGACTTATAGTGAGGCAACACCTCGCTCACCACACTGATGAATGTGATCAGTGTTAGGGATGTGCTAACATCTGACTTATAGTGAGGCAACACCTCGCTCACAACACTGATGTATTGTGACCGGTGTTAGGGATGTGCTAACATCTGACTTATAGTGAGACAACACCTCACTGGTCACACTGATATACATGTACATAAATGACTGGTATGTGTTAACTATTGATAGATTTCTTAATTATAATTCATGGTTTGGCTAAATGCTCTCCCAATAGAGTAATAAAACAATGTATAATGAACCGAGGGGCTGGTAAAATTATGCTCAAAATTTTTAGAACAATTCATAACCAAACAAATATACTTTTACATTAGAGAATCGACCATTTTTATGTTAACACTGTACACACTATCATTTGACGGACAAAAATATATGGCTAATCTAATGGTCATTTTCTCGTGTCCTCTGTATTTTGTCAAATTAATAACTTCTACAGAGTTTAAATTTAGAATTACCTACTTCGCTAAGCAATGATAGTAAAATATGGAACAAAAATTTACCTCTGCTAACCAAACTGTTGGCCTCATTGAAACGACTATCTTATTTGCACACAATTGCGGCGAAATGAAACGCTTTCTAAAGAGCCTAAACTAAAAGATTACTCACGAAAGACATAAGGGTAAAATTCACCGCATTTTATTGTCTTTACTTGGTTACTGATACCAAGGGGTTACAAGCAATTCAATTTATTGTTGCAGAGACTTACCTTGGAGTGAGAGTGCCACGGATGTCAACTCTTGGGTCAAAATTTGCCGGGTTCAAAGACCCGAACTCTATGGTAGCGCGGGCCAGGATGTCTAACGAGACTGTGCCCATAAGTTCCACAGATAAGGGCAGGCCAGACGAAGTGGCAATCCGTGCCATTGACTCAATGGGCCGAACGGACTTCTGAAGCGATAATGTCTAGGGGGAAAAATTGTTTAAATATCACTGGGTAGTCATACATAATACTGCTTAGAAAGTCTGTGTTTTGTAGTTATAACACTTGGTATTAGGGTACCTCATGCGTTAATTCTTAATCTTATTTCTTGGCGAAATTTTCAGTGTTACTACTAAAACCTAAAAAAGATAAAATTAAAACACAATACAGTGAACAAACCTGATTATACCCTGGAGTTTTTCCTCTCCTCTCCCATCATCAAGTTAGTCAATTTATAATCAAGTTTGTTAAGAAGGAGGTCCTAGTTCTCCAGCCCTGTAGCATAGATATACAGGAAAAAGTTCAAAATATCATGAATTTCTATCGTAAGAAAGACAAACCTCTCCCTTATTGAGACGCTCGACAAGAATTAAGGGGTCGAGCTTGTCCAGGGCATCTCTGATGGGTCTTGCGCCGTGCAGATGCTCGAAGAACACGTCGTTACCGAACGTGCGCATGGCCACCGACAACTGTTGAACATTAGCCATACTATGAAACACTGATCGCATGAGGCACTCAAAGTCATTCTATTGCAAACCAGAGTACTTCTAGACTTCATATCGTGAGTATGGAGCAATTACTGCAATAAAGTTGCCAAATGAGAGAAAACACAAGTGCTCCCTCCTGTTATTTCACGATTGTTCAAAAATCAACACAAAGACGGTTATAAGTTTCAACAACTCACGAGCAACGAAGTATCTACTGGAAAAGAAATATTGCGAGCGTCACACCAAAATTTTTTGGTAAAAACCTTATGGACCTGTATAATTACCTCAGGTTGCTTTCTCCTGTAGGCATCTGCAGCTCCAGTCATCTCAATGAGACTTCGTACTTTTCTGTCCAAGATTCCATCGCTCGCCGGAACCGGATTAGGCATGGTCCCCATGAACATGTTTTCTAAAGGTCGTTCGAAACCCTCCACGCGAGTCTCAAGCTTTAGAGGTGAAGGTGAGGGAAAGTCAGTGATATGTTTCAGTGTTACAATAAACGCTTTCATATTTTAATATCTGAAGTATGTAGTTGAAATAATAGCAAAAGAAGATACCTACATAATTTGCATGAGCATTTCATCAAAATAAGCTAAATCGAAGAAGTGATCTGGCTCAGTGGCTTCGTTTCTAAGTGCTTCTGAGAAATTTTGACATTCCTTACTTCCAGCCAGTTGATGGACTGCCCGAAGAGATCTGTCGTAAAATTCAGCGAGGCCGAGCGAGGAATGTACGACTTTTGGGAGAAGATCACGTTGCTTTCCACGCCTCCGCCTCATCACGGAAAGACAAACATAAAAATTTAAATCTACGAAATAACTAAAGTGAAAGCTTAATTTTAAATGAATGCATCACCAATTATGTAAGAAAATTAAACAAATCTGTTGATGTGAACCTAATAGGGAATCAATATCTTAGCTTTACAATCCCAATTATTAGTTCGGTGCCAAGTTATTTATGAATGCATGTAATGAGATCAATAATATTACTTACCGATATTTAGAGGATCATAGAACGCAGACCATTCATAATTTCGAGAAAACTTCCGAACATCTGTCCGGAATTTTTCTTGAAGCTTCTGGTTGGAGAGCAATCCCTGGACAGACAAGCGAGACGGCAGAGAGCCTTCCTGGATGTTGGTCAGGTGGGTCCAGATGAAAGACCCCACTGATGAAAATATTGAATGAGGCATGAGCGTGCATGGGTCACGGTTATTGTCACAGTCTGTTTGTGGTTTTATTTGCCCTCCAAAGGAAAACTTAGGTGAAATGAACGAATCAGTTACAAAGTGAGTAATGGTCTTTTTGAATGTGAAATTAAGGGTTTCTTCCTAATTTTCTTCGTACTAAACCTATAAAACGTAGAAGAGTTAATTCAACGTCGCAATTAAACGAAATAATAAACAAAAAGAGCGAAGCTTGAGCGTAGACTAGTAAGTGCTTATTAGAATTGCTAATACCTACATGAATAGGATGCTAAAATAAACTGACAGCGCGAAAAATTATTTTTCCTATGGTAGTATTGTAAAAACACTGGAATCAAAAATGCCAACGGATTGTCAATTCTAATGCAATCTACAGCAGAAAAAAAATTCACAGCTCAGTGTTATAGCATTAATAGTAGTTAGTATTATTATATTCCTAGTTTAACATCGCAGCCACAACAAAAGCGATCTCAGCAGTAATACACGGTATCAGGAGATAGTTATTTAAGTTTTAGAGTCACGCGTCTTAGAGAAAATGGGAATAAGTATCAAAGTTGTCAGGATGGTGTCATAACTGGTAGCCAAATGAGACGTTTTACAAGTCTCAAAAGCAAATATTATATAATAGTTAGTATTATACAATCATTATTCAGAAGTAAAAGAATTTTCTTACCTTGATTGACGTCTTCATCGCGCAGAACGGATAGCACGGAGGCGAGAGTGTCGTAGTTTGCACAGCGCATCAAGTTCACGTAAGACAGAATCCGCATTTCCGAGTCCTCCCTCATGTCACTGAAGAACTCGTTCAGGGGTGCAGTCAGGTTGCACTGGAATCGTCTTTTGAAATGAAGAAGAAAGCGTTAACGTCGGATTACAATTTATTTTGGAATTTATTTCAAAATCAGGCCCCCAAGAATAGTGCGATGTAACAAGTTTTTTTATTGTATCATATAATTATTTCACCATTAGAATACAAAATGTGATTTACGCCAAGGTTGCTTACTATGTATAACTTCACGTGGATTCACAACCAGTACAAAGTCTCTTCAGAGAAACGCAGAGCATTAAATTGAGATGAAATCCCTTTTCAAAGAAATAAAAACATTCTACGCCGCTGCACACTGCATGCCTATGCAGAGATGCAGCTTTTGTATATTTTATAAAATACCAACTTAAACTCATACTTGCATGTTATGACCGATTTGAAACCCTGATATGTGTATGTATATATTGGCGACAGATTGGAATTTACTGCTGTTTAAAAACAGCTTCCTTTGTTGAGGAGCATGTCTTGTTAAACTTGTTGCAAAACACTTTACATTTTGAATGAAACTTGCTAAGAATATTGCAGACTTTTGGCTCTTCCAAAAAATCACAAACAAAAACTATTATCAACAATAATTATTCAGTTCTGAAATAAAAACACATGAAACAAGATTGGCGATGATGGACGGACCTTTCAGAAAATAAATTTCTAGAGGTATTCGAGAGTAATATATAATTTCATGGACGATTACATTTTTTTAAGAATCATTTTTCTAATATCACTCTCTGTAGATCATACTGTACGTTAAAACTGAAACTATCCATTAAAACATTTTGAGAACAAAGTGAACTAAAAACCATATTTATTTAAAAGGTTGAAAAGTTTCAGCAAAATCAAAACACGATCAGTCTGTAAGTTTATAAGTTTATAACTTTTGCATAACATTCATTGACTTTTTAAGGGGGCAAAGAATGGTACCAAAATACTTCCGTTCCAGTGAATATTCTACATAAAAAAATGGGAAAAACCTTAGAACGCCAAAACCATGTAAGCTTTATCAAGGGGTTTCTCTCCTTTTGTATGGAGAGAAATTATGTTCCCTCGTCAAACAATGAGCACATTACGAAATTTCGAAGCCAAGACATTTACTATAATTTAACTTCTACAATTTTCAGTTGTTCCTAAAATTGCTTCAATGAATGCAGTGGTCTGTTGTAAAAACGCTTTTATGGTTGACGTTCATTTAGGAAAGTACACGACCTAAACTTGAAACAGATTACTCGTAATTTCATTTTCCCTTTTGAATGCTCTTCGTTAAGAGAAAGGTACCTGAAGGCGTTCACGGCTGTAATTCTTATCTCGTCCTCGTTGTAGGAAGGCTCACTGACTGTAATGCAAGCTTTCAGTAACTCCACGGTCCGGGCTGTGGCTGCCCGTCCTGCGTTGCCAATGCCTTTGATAGCCAGTAGTGTCTGTGAAAAAAAAAACATTTTTTGAACGCGTAACATTGATTTCTATTGAAAAAAAAATTCTTGAATAGAGCTACTTCTTCATCGATTTCTTTATATTAGTGAAAAAATATATTCCAAAGAACTGAAGACTTTTTTGCATCGAAGGGAAATAAATGAAGAAAGGAAATTGGAAATGAAAAGAGGTCGCTTAACATACGAAGCCTCCCAACAAGAGATAAAACGTGGTTAGAAGGAAAACACGTACATTGCTCACGAAATTAGTATATTATAGATCATCACGATTAATAGAATAAAATTTGTAAATTGTAACTCGAGGTTTTACCGACAAACGCGAAGGTCTTGCAAAACACAAGGAAACAGAATACTGTCAACAAACTGCTCCTAACCCCGACACAGCATACAACTTGGACGAAACAAGCTCCATGCGACACTACAGAAAATTTACTATCTTCTACTGTGCAAAAGAATGAGAACAATGATTAGGTGTGAATTAAAACTTCAGGGAAAGTAAAAATTTACTTATGCTAGAACATCACAAGAGTATGAGTGAAACCTTATCAATAAAATGGTTCAGATGTAAAATTCAGGTAACATGTGATCATCAACCTGAACAGTAAAGGAGTATTAAGATCTGGTTTTGAAATGAGATCCTGGTCACAAGGAGGTTAGTAATATTCGAAGGGACAAGTTTTTTTATGGCGTAGATTTACGGTAAAACTACCTTGGCATAGGCAATCAGAAACATTACTCTCACCTGTATTTTTTCCTGAGACGTGGACCGGACGCAGGAGTTCTGTATGAAACCATGCAATAGTTCCATCACGTGCTGGACCTCTTCGTGGGCTTGGCAGCCGCTGTCGTGTTGGCAGTAGGCGTTCACAAGGGCCCCAATGCCCAAAAAAACTTCTGACTTCACCGCAGGCACCGTAAGGAGACTTGATGCAGCCTCCAGAGTCTTCAGGTCAGGCCTGAGAAGAAGGGACATTGGTGGTCAAGGATTTGATGGCTTGCAGAGACCGTGGCTGGTGTCAGAGCAGAGTCTTCATTATACTAGACAATTGCTCGAATTTTGTAGTTGCAAGCAGAGACTTGTGTAAGAGAGACAACATGCAATTTTTTATAGCATAAATATCGTATCTAGAAATGCAGTAAATAATAAAGTAGTCTGAATACATCAACGTTTGTGCTAATACATTGCGATGCTGCACATTTTTTAAAGCAGTGTTTCTAAAGAGAAGGAAATATTGGGGACTCTTTAATAATACAGAAATTTTATCGAAACGATGTCTAGTCATGACCCAATAAAAACATAACAGGAAATATGAATTCAATGCAATCGATAACCGAAGAGACCACTTTATTCCTGAGAGTATAACACTCTAACCTTTATCTCCCATATGGATTCAGCCAGTTATTAGGCTGTTTATATTGTACCAAATAAAAGCGAAAAAAATTGCGTTCGGAAACAAATTTCCCGCATGGCTATTGACAAACTTTTTCGCAAACTGCTTTGTTCTGACACGAGCTATAGATCGCATTACTAATCAACATTCACGAGACACTAGCCACGAAACTATAAAAGTTGGATGTGGGGTTAGGCAGAGCTATTTTAAAAGTTTCACTCATTAGATGAGTAAAATAGCGAATGATACTTCTCATGATATATTAGAAAAAGCGATGTTCTACTTACCTCCTAGTCTACGAAAACAGAATCGTAATTTTTTCAAATGCATTTTCCTTCCTTATTCCTGTAAATCATTTTTAAAAATGAACGAACTCATCGAATTGACTATTTCCAATGCTATTCATTTAGTAGCTACCTCTCACTTCAGGTGCTGCCTCTCACACACACCAGAGTCCGTACATTCACACGTGCGTTGTGCATCACGGTTCGAAATATTCAAGTATTTACAATAATAGGCATTAGGAACAGTTTTGAAAGTGTGCATGCTTGTACACAGCTAAACTTTGGTTAGTACAGACGACTTTTTAGACTTAATTTTGAGAGAAACCTGAAAATTTATGCAATTACTGTTAATGCTATCGGTAGTGTGTTAAAGATTCATGATGGTTGATTACGATTTAAATAATCAATCACACAACTCTAAGTAAAGTTGAATATCATTTCTGCGTATAAATAATGAGAATTTATTACAAAACGACGCATGTATCTAAGCATCAGTTTAATTTATTCCGACGCAACATGTAATACTGTTTCTCCCACTCGCGCTCAGTTCCCTTCACCTGGAAATATAAGCCAAGGAACGCAGCCACTCCGAGGCGCGGTCAAAATTTTGCCTCGTGTCCAGAATGTGCTTCATGAGAAGCACGCTTCCAGCAGTACCCACAGCCGGGACTGCGTCCTGGAACACCAGCCTGCAAAATGTGGTTCAAATTGTTCAAAGCCGATGATGAGAACACACGGTCCGATGAAGAAAATTTATTTATTTCGTGTACAATTAATATGTTGTACTATTTTGTACTAAGTATAAAATGTCTCTTCATCTTAAATAAAAGAAATCAGGCTAAAATGTTTTGCACCATAAATCATTAAGATATAATAGGGGTACAAGTATTACCATCTATTACTCGTACAGCCATACACAAGCCTCACCTCTCGCAGGTCTGTTTGATACCACTACAACAGGACAACTTCCTCATGCTTAAATCTTTAGTTCACATCAACTTGATAAGTGTTAAAAGTAAATATAATAATAATGCCTCTAATACAAGAAGTAGGCCCATTGTATGATTTTTTTCAATATTTTAGTGTTCATTTGCATTAAAATGGATTAGAGTTCATATAAAAATATGGAACGTAAAACATTAATAAATTTAAAACAAAGAGTAATGTGATGGTGGCATCATTGTCGACCGTACCGACCATACGCAAAGGAACATCACAAGGAAGAGGGAACATATTTTTGTCCACCTAACTATGTTTAACAAGAGAATGTTTTTCCAGTGTTAGTTTTTGAACCTGGGACTGATATTTGTTGTACCAGAAGAAAAGAGCACTGACACGGAAAGCCCAAGCAAAAAAGAAATTTACTCACGCCCTGAGAATGAACTACGTACAATGTTACAGTATTTAATCGCATCAGCAGGGAACAGCAAAAAGGATCGAGTTTTACATTTTGAATTACTCAGTTTGGCTAGTTTGTCCTGCCTTCATTTCGAAACTGATGAACTCTCTCATCCCTCCAGGATGAGAGGAACAGGGTAGAAACATTTGTTTTCCAATGCGTCTGCTGATAGCCGAGATTTGTAGAGGGGCTCAAGAGAGCTTAATCTTTTCGATACTGACGGTACATATAAGTACCGCTCCAATTTTGCACATTTTAAGATGCAGAGCAACACGTGTGTCTGTGCAAACGCTGGTAGGGCAGTGCAAGCTACTGTTTGATCAGGACAATGTAGTGACCGTAAAACATTACAAAGCATCTTTTTTTAAAATTGGATGTTAAATATGTTGAAAAGGTTCTGATATTTGCATCATGGTACCGAATGGCTTAAATTCATGAAATAAATAGCCTGAGGTGGAACGATTAAACCTAAGGAGAGAGAAAAAGCTCACATATAACCATTGTAATACAAATAAGGTATGTCAGATATTTTAACTTTCTATTTTATATTACAAAGTCTAGGTTTCAAAACGGTCTCTATGAAGCACTCGTCCCACAGATATATAGAGGGTAAACATACGAGTTTTACTGCCTACTTGCCTAAAAATCCCAGTATTACCTTTCTCTCGCGTAGTGATGGCCCAAATAAGAAAAAAATGGATAGTTAGATGCTAAATTCGCAAGGGCACCACAAGTAATGGTGTTTAGATCATTTGAAAACCTTTTTTAAGTCTATTGAAAAAATTAAAGAATAAAAATAAATTTTTGCTTTGGTTTAATGAGTCTTTGATTAGATGCCTTCCAATGTCATTCTTTTTCCTTCTTCAATTGAGAAAGTGTGCTACGGTGTGCACTTGTCAGCTTCGTTGCGCACCACAACTAACAAGAAGCATTTGTTCACATTAAGATCCAAGAACATGGAGCAAGTCATCGGCAACGGAACTGGACCCACACGGGGAAATTTGAGAGACCAAATCATTCTACAGTAGTGGCAACTGATTTTTGGGCCCAGAAAACGTAATGAATTAAAGACAATAATTTCTAATTGATTATGCAACTGTACCATTATATTTACAAGTGCCTTACCAACAAATTTAAGAATCAGTATTAACAAAAATTCTGTTCTATACGGCATGTGCATTATCTATGAGACCTACACTAACGCGATAAAAGCTGTTTAATTTCTATCTAAGAGAAGGTTTTTCAAAGGTAGTAATTTACAGTTCCAATGAACTCGTAGTTGTGATGACGTTGCATCAAGGCTAGAGCTCTAAAATTCTGATTAATGTGACTACTAATTGGGTAAAACAGAATTCAAAATAAATGCTCTAGTAATTCTCTCGCATCAAAACCGCGACTGAAACCGTGTTTTCAGCATTGTTTAGTAATTAGATTCATTAGGATTAAGTCACTAATGATGCCTGGAGAGTTAACTTGCCATATCAAAAAAGTTATTTAATTTCAATACTGTGAAGACTATTTTTAGAAATGGAATGTAAGCTTAACGAAACGAGGACTGGGCGTGTTCTGAACAAGTTGCAGCATCCTACTACGCTTCTTGCGATATTGGTTTGATTTATTTTTAGATGTGGCAAGTTGACTTGCCAGTCGGCATTAACACGTTTGTTGCGATGCGACCCACCGGGTTAGGCTCTGTAATTTTTTAAAAGTCTTTTAGTGATTATGCGTACAAAGTGAAGTTTTACACCAATCAGGTAATTGCAACAAACGTGTTAATGAATTAAGCCGGAATCGATGGCTGGAACGAACTCACCAGTTCTTGCCCCAGTTAGTGTCATCAGCGAGCTGGATGAGCTGAGCTGACGTCAGCGTCCTCAGAATCCGCACCAAGTCAGCGAAGTCGCTTGGCTTGGCCACAGATGATCGCGTGACCTGTAAATTGAAAATTACATCACGCCTTAAGGCAAAGTGCAAGTGAATTTATAAATCTGAAAGCAGAAAATATGGTATGTTTATTATCAGTTTGAATTTGTAGAATAAATAAATACATTATTTCACAGAAAAATGCATTTTTACCGATGTTTAAGTTTTCAAACAATATTTTCTTTTAGTGTGCAAAAAATATCTGCTTCAAAAGGAAATACATCATACACTGTCAAGCAAATCGTCTTGATACGTGACTTTACAGAACACGTGGTATGACAACAAGGATGCAAACATGTAGCACTTTAACTTACCTTGCCCATTAAGCACAACAACTAAGCTGATACTTAACTATACGTGCGAGACATAACTGACCTTCATATGTTCAGCAATAGCGGTGAGAATAGAATTAGTTCGTTGAACTCGAGGATCTTCCATCTCTTCTTCGCTGCGCTCCTCACTCTTGTCTCCAGTTCCTTCGTTGTCAGAGAACTCATAATTCAGCTTTGTTCTTCGGTGAATAGCACCTGCAATAGACAAAATATTATTATAACCACCATTAATCAATAGTGACATGTTGGTAAATTCATATATACTAAATGGTTGAAATGAACACAACACTTGGCATTTGATTCGTACGAGCTAAAGACGTAGATTGCTAGATGAACAGATTGCTTAATAGGATGCTAAAATAAAGTGAATTATCTGACCCATCGGCATTTTCTATGCTCCACGCCTATAAGTTTCAATTTCACTCAGAGATCCTTTAAATTTTTCCTCGCAAAACTCTAATTATTTTACAGCCTTTAATGTACTCAATTAGGTTTTACAACAACATAATAGTTATTGCTTTCTATTCGCATAAAATTAGAAGACGTGTATATCAATGAATGTTTGGAAAAAAAGTTAGAATTTCGAAAATTGGAAATGGCCTTTTTCAAATCACAGAACAGTAAATCCAAAAGCAAGTTAACGACTATGGCTAATGATTGGCGGAACGAAAATCAGTTTCTCAGGTTATAAAAATCGAATTCCAGCAGTAGCAAAAATGCATCATCTTCCAATGAAAACTAATTTCACACACTTGAGAGCTTCCGCTTCTCAGTTCCGAAGGGTTGGTTATAAATGCAACTCACGGTCGATGTTTGCCGTTTTTAGCATTACTATGGTATCGATTCGCCATGCTAAAAACGGCATTTCTGATTACTATATTCCAGTCTTCAACATTTATGATTACAGTAAGTCCTCGTTATACAATACATTTTCGTTCCTGAAAGCCTTACAGCAAATCGAAATTACCGTACACCGAACCCATTATAACATATAATAATAATAGGATATGTGTTTTAGCACATTGAAAAGCACCCCTACATACATGACAATTGTCACCGTAACTGTGAATTTACCGCATAACGAGGACTTTTCAGTCTACAACATTTATGGTTCCTATATTTTACAAATATATCTTTTAAAGTAGGTAGTGCATCATTGTTGAATGTTGATTATAAAACACCTTCCTTAAAAAAGCTAAATCTACTTCAGGAAAATATTTAACTCTCCATCACTAGCTGTCATTTAAAAGTAAAATCAGTAGAATTCGCCATCGCATTTGACAAAGGAACCTTTGGTGCACTGTGAAATTGCGTAGTTTACAGGAATATTACAGAATGATTGAATTTGTGTTGATATATAAGCCGTAAAACTCGTAGTACTAATCTGCAAAAGCTCGTAATTTGTTTTCGTCCTTGACGCACGCCTATCACGACTTGACTGCTTCACTTGTACATTTATTCTTCGTTGGAAATAATTTACTGTTCATAGCTCATACGCTTGAGAATCATACTTCGAACTTAACCATTATGTACCTTTCTCTGTGTACGGCGTACCTACATACCTCCAGATTTTGTCACATCTATGACTTAGCTCTAATGACGGTATACTGATGATAAGGTCGATGTCGTACCGGTTGAAAATTACTCTCCAAGCTTTAGGTAGTTCAAGTTCTTCACAACTAATTAACCTAAAGCTAATATTTACTTAGTCTTAGAAAAACTATAGTTTGGCGCCAACTACGAAATTATGGCTAGATTGTAGAACTGTACAGTTTCAGAAATGTATTTAAAACCCTAATTTTTAAAGATAGACACTAGGAGAAACTAGCTTATCCATTCACACATGTTAGCTTAATTCTTTGGCGTGGTCCTAGCAGTTTGAGTTTAATAAAGTCAAATTTACAAGCACTGTTATTGTCAAGTACACAATGCAGTAGGTAAAATGAAATAAAAATTGATCAATATAGTGAGCCATCAATTAATGTAAATATTTTTTGAATTTGTCTGCTCATATCACTTACAGGTAAAACTGTGAATACAGAGTTACTGGACAGATTAGGAGCACGATCATTTTCCCAGAGTTTGGCGCGAAATTTAACTTGTACCCGCTTTTCTTACCTCGTTGCAAGCTGGTAAAGGAAGAATATTGAAACTGCAAGTTTTGCTTTAAGGAGGTGACAACACCGCCCTGGTTGCTGCTGAATGGAGTTAGTTTTCGCTTTTCTATGCACTCGGCAGACCTGATCCTCTTGTCGTCTATGTTGTGCCGGCAAGACGAAGATGTCGTGAACACTGGAGCGCTTTGATAGCCCTACGAAAAAAAATAATGAAACCTAGCTTTCGTTACTAGCTGAACTGAGTCACTATTAAGGTGATAACCGACCTCATGTTACTAGTTATTCATAATCAATACATCTCATTGCAAATACGTTCTATAAATGAGGCTAAAACGAATAACCCAGAGAGAGTCGATACTCTGTTTTCCTGAGAACAACTTCTCGTTACTGAAGACGTGGAACAGCAATTCAGAAACCTCAACATGATTTTCGCAAGATAAAATACTCTGAGCACAAACATCACGTTAGGTTATTCACATCACACAACAAAATTTGAAGTATTTCAATCGCAATACAACAAATATTCCTGAAGTAAAATACACATTGTAGCGTCAGGATGTTCCTAACACGAGAAACTACACATAATGACTACAAAGATGTGATGTCACAAACGCTCTTTTTCTTCACATGTTTACTGCCTGCACAACGTAGGAGGTTAAAAGTTTCACGATACAGCATTATTTTTAATACCTGGTAAAAATGAGATAAACGTAAGATCTGAAATTTTCAGTAGTTCTTGGAATGGTCAAAGGCTAAATGCTTTGTGAATTTTCTGCGTCCAATGTAAGCTTGAGGAATTTCTGTTAATCCGCCCAGTTTCTAACATTTGTCCATCATTCCAATTAGTCATCAGTTGCACCTTCTAAAATGAAAGCTAGTCTATGGCACTCGTTGCAAATACAGTGATATATGTACATATTTTGGAATTAGACTTCAGGTGTGATTAAAAATAAAATAACACAGAATAAAAAGCAGTAAGATTATTTAGTCTTCTCAATGCATATGAAAGCAGCATATTACGAGACAGCGTATCATGATAGAATGAATGAGTATTAAATAGCTTAATCGAACTCTGTACTATGCAATTTAGGATGTCTGACTCACTTAGAGCTTCTGTGCCCCTAAAACACTAACTAGATTAATAACGGCAAGAAAATAAAAGTCCTCAGAGAAAGTTCATTATTTTCATCTGAAAAGCTAAAGAATAAAATTGAATTTCAGCTTTAATTAGAAGAGCCAGTTTTGACCGATGTTGAGATCACAACAACTGTACCTACAAGGTTCATAACGAAAGTCCCACAACGCTGGTTCAATTCACATGTATCATCACCTACCTGAAAGTGAGTACTCGCTATTTAACATCATAATGCTTTCCTGTATCTTCAAGATCCATGTGATGACAACTTATTAAAGCTAGGTTTATTAAACTTTTTGTAAAAGCAGTTCATCATCTAATGTGAATATTTACCCACAACAATTTGATCATTCTTTTCCGTCTTTGTTAAAGAAAGACATTCTTTTTGAACGCTTGGCACAGACATTCCCTTTTAACACCTTAATCCTTATTTCAATATCAATAATGTGCTGTGAAGTAAAACCTATCCAGCTACTGATTGAGCAATTTCTTTATCTGATGATACTCTGACCGATAGTGCAAGAAATATCACATTACTAAAGAAACCAAGAACATTCGGTAGACACTGACCCCGATGAAGGCATAAGGGACGCTCTTGACTGCAGAAAAGACATCAAACTCTCCAGAACACGAGTCCACGTCTTTGGTCTTCTCGATGACAAAGGCTGTGTTGTTCGTTCCGTTGAACTTGTATACAACGTCGCACATGCCAAGCACATCATTCTGAGACAATATTATACAGAGAACAGGGTTACCCATAAAAACCGAGTTGATTGCTATACTTGTTTTCTATTGAGAAAAAAGGTTGGTAGCTTACATTACGAACCCGTAATTCAGTTGAAAAATCTTTATTTTGCCGTCTGTTGTTTGAATGGCGTTTGGTATTGACAGTATATGGTACATCATTCAGTTCTTGGATATTTGTTTTTAGATGACATTCGTTCAGTTTCACGATGGAATAAAATTAACTATTTTTTCTGAAACATTTTCTAATACTTGATTTATAGTT
Organism: Trinorchestia longiramus; assembly: GCA_006783055.1. Lineage (NCBI taxonomy): Eukaryota > Metazoa > Arthropoda > Malacostraca > Amphipoda > Talitridae > Trinorchestia > Trinorchestia longiramus. Next base: position 233,460 of record VCRD01000212.1, on the reverse strand, counting down.
CTTAACTTGTATAATGTAAGAGTCTAGTCCACTACGCTATTGTTGGCGCAAGAGGCTTGCCAATTTGACAGTCAGTTAATTTTACGTCACTTGCTAAGCGAATAATTATTCTTTAAGTCAATTGTTTTCAAACAAACGTATTATCCACACCAATGCAAACAATAATTTTTCATAAAACCCATTAGATTCATACAAATTTTAGTAGTTAAATTTATCCATAGATGGACAGACAGGTTCAAACAAGATTCTTCTTTGAAAATGAATGCTGGAACGTCTAAATTAATTATGCACATCAATTAGCGATTAAGTTAGTTTGTTTACAATAGGTCACACAAATTTGAAACAGTTATTTTAACAACTAAGGTGCTATAGACATAATTCCGTGTAATGCACGGCGTGGCAACTTCAAAATATCAAGTGTCAGTCTAAAATTTGCAACGTTCAAATTTGAGTGGCTGCTTCAACAGTAAAGAAATTTTCAGAGCACATAGTAACTTCAAAACTCATCAATACCGATTATTTTGATGCATCGTATTTGATGGGGTATAAGACACGAAGACGGCATATAAGACGAAGTACTGAGCGTAAGCTGGGATAATGAGCGTCCGAGAGATTTGCCTAGGCCTACAGGAGGTCTCAAACTTCACCTACGATGTATAAGATGCAGGGCGATTTTATGAGACAAAATTTTGGAAAGAAAGTGCGTCCTATATTCTGTCAAATACGGTAGGTTGCGCACTGACCTCCCGTGTGGAGTGGCTAAGGTCAAAGCGTGGCATGGTGTTCTGCAGCAGCGCCAGCAGCCCTCGTTTGAAGTTTAGACTCTCCATTCTCTCGTCCTGGCGAGGACACACCGTGTCTACCAGCCCTCGGTCCATGGCGAAACTGTCGTAGAAATGTTATTCGTATAACGATGACAGGAAAACGATGAATCTACTGTAATTTGCGATTTTAAATACTACGAGTTTAGTAATAATAGTAACTAAAATATCTCAGAAGCAATGATAAAAATACCGATAATAAAAATTAGAGCAGGACTGTCCAGTAGTAGAGTAGTATTAAAAAACAGGCATACTAAATAATTTTCTTATGGTCAGTGCGCCAATCATTCTAAGATGAATGAGGAGTTATAAGTCTTAAACAGCCCTTAAGACGATTCATACCATGTATATTCGAGTTGAAATCTATCAAAAAACTCCTGAACGCCATTCCAACAAACAATTTTTTTTAAATTGAATATTTCAATGTGATGAATGGTGTCTCTGCTGCATAATCAGGTGCAGCGACCGCGTGGCCCTGCCAAGACTTGTTCGTCACCCTTAGCTCCCAGGAGCTTCCTCTCACCGGAGGTCGTTTGTTTTGAGACTGTCAAGAAATTCATTTTCGGTGATGGTGATTTCCCCTCCGTCCGAGGTGCTCGCCGTCATTTTTGCCTTTTCGACCTGTTAAAAAACATCGATTGTTGTACTCGTACATTAGCTATACGAGTATTTATAACCTACAGATACTTTATTGTTGATTGAATGACATCTCAAGAACATATATGAGTTTAATATCTTTTAAATTCTAAGAAAATCTAATGGTAGTTTTGAAATTAATTGTTGATAATTCACTCCCTGGTCTCTCCAAAATATAGCTGTGACCGAGTAAAATTTCCAATTCACATCGTGCCAATGAGCGGAATGATTTTTTAGGCAGATGAATATGAATAAATGATTCTATTATTTTCTTGGGGGAAAGGTACTCGTTTTCAGATATTATTCCTTCACTCAGGCTTCATATTTGCTGAAGAAACAGTTCATGGTGAATTTACTACAGTGAAACTATAGACTCGAAATTGTTAGACACATAAACCTGCCTTTCTTCTATTATATTATCTCCGTAACATCATAGAATATTTTGGCACAGTTTTCATCCTAAGACTCTCACCTTTAGCACCATTTCGCACGCACTGTAGATACTAAGAGCGACGTCCACGTCAACAGAGAAATTGGACTGCCTGTCCGAAGTCGCCAAAACTTGTGCTGATGCTGCCACACTGTAGCTGTAGCGGTACACGCGTGCACCCAGATACGCGAACTGGTGTCCAGCTGCATAAAAATCATTCAGTTAAATTTAGACTTAATATACAGTTTTTCCATAAATCGTTGGTGATGTTGTATGGATGGCAACCGAGTTTATTTGCCAAACTTCAAGTTAACCCTTTCGGTCCTGACGGCATCTCTGGTAGCCGCAGTCATTTTTCGCCTATTAAGATGCAGAGCAACACGTGTGTCTGTGCAAATGCTGGTAGGACAGTGCAAGCTACAGTTTGATCAGGACAATGCAGTCACCGTAAAACATCACAAAGCATCTTTTTTTAAATTTGATGTTAAATATGTTGAAAAGGTTTTGATGTTTGCATCATGGTACCGAAAGGGTTAATAGAACCCGTTTCGTTCCTACGACACCGAAAAACCCTAATATTTAGGAAGTTACGTGCCATTTTGATTAGGAAGACATTCATCTTTTGTACCATCATCATGCAGTTTTCAATTGAAAAATATTGAACCTCTGCATTTTTTTGTTCTCATTTACTTGTATGACCTACTTTACATGCTGTTGAATATCACACGTTCGTTTACAACATCTTTGATTTGTTTTAAGCTCTAATAGAAAACTGGTGTACGTCTTGAACGAAGAAAAAATTATCTAAAAGATGTACCAGCCCTTGGCATAACATAGAAGAAAAACTTTGATTGAACTGAAAGATAAAGTGAAACATTAGAAATTTATACAGCAAATACCTTCAGAGACATTAGTAACTATCAAATTCAAAACGATGAATGAAGCTCTTTTATTGTCACTGCAATTTTGATAAAAAAAATTGATTTTTCAGAGTTCAAAAAGGTTTGACAACAGAACTGAGGGAATGAAACTATAGTGAAAATAAACCACTGTGAAGTTTTCACTGTAATTTTCTAGGTACATGCTAAGCAGAATTTTATGCATGCAAGAAATAAACAGCTCTCGTGGAACACCGGCAACGCTTCTCTTTACTCACAGTGACAGGTTTTGAGAGAACAATCTTCTGATATTTCCGGCGCTTGCGTCGTCGTCTCTGCGAGAAATAAAGCATGCAAAAAATGCGTTTTAATTTTGTAGTCTCACTTAGCCATGAGTCTATGCTAGGAACCAAGATAATTTAAATAGTACTACTCTTCACGTGACGCCTGGATTTCTATTATAGTCGTATATTGCATGCAAATGTATGAGTTGTGTGATGGTGACCAACCCGATCATTGGAAATCTAGTCTAGAAAAATATAAACTGTACGGTAATGTTGTGTATGCTTGGTGTTCTGACGGATTCCTAGCTGCATTTTTGTTTACGACTGAATATAAGCGTATGACTATGTTTGAGTTTCCTACCGATCAGTATCAAGGTATCATTGGTAACATTCTGAGCACCTAAGACACTCGCTTATTGAAAATTAAACCAAAACTCAATTTAATTTTTTGTAATTACTAAAATCAAAACTCTATTCATTATTTTCATTGGATATTTTCATGCTATTCGTTGAATCAGCCACCATATATATATATATATATATAGGGCCCACAAATCACGTGCGTCACAATACGTTGTTCTGGACATTTCTCTCATAATTTACAGTGCTGATATTTTATGTGATTATTCTACCATTTTATGTGAATATCTTATAGGCGAACAAAGTCTCTCAAAATTAAATATAATTTTATGAATACACATTCATTCATTACTCGAGCTACCGGGAATTCTCATTTTTTCGCGTGGTTCTCGTTGACTTGGAGCTACGTGTGAAATATTTCCCATGTCGTAGAACAACGAGCCTTTGCTCGCCAATCTATGCATGAAACTTTGCACATAACTAAATGGGTGAGTAATAAAGTAGAACAAGTTGAGGGTTGAAATGGGAATAAATTAGAATATTTAATTTCCGTATAAATTTTTATCGTTTGTGTTGTGTTTTGGCATCCAAAATGAAATTCTAGTGTGGAAACTGATTTTAAATGTCACTTATAAAAGGCTTAATACCGTGTATGGAATATTTGTATCAAAATAGAATTTTACGTTCATCATACGGTATCAAGCTTTCGATACTCATGTATGGAACAGCTGGAGAAAAAGTTACTTCACACTATTAAAAATCAACAAAACAGAGCCTATTAAAGCCAAAAAATGCGTTACGTATCAAATCAAAGAGGAAATATAAAGTTTTATCAAGTATCTAGCATGCTGATGCAAATGATGTTTTGTACTCAAAAGTAGCACTATTATCAAGGAACCCGAAGTGAAGAAATACTGCAAGGAACAACGAGCAAGAATAGTGGAAAGTTATTTTGAACATAATGGATCTTTAGTTGCAGTGAAGAGGGACTTCGTCACGATATTTAATAAACGAATCTCAATAAGTGTTCAACATGAATGCTGAATTACACATGAATTTTGTACTGTTCTCGGTGTGCCAGAACGTTCCTTATCAGCTGTAGACCTGGATTCTCTGAATCTTGGAACCATTGCATCCCGCTGCCGACATGGTTGACGCGGCTAGAAATACGGCATGGGACTTGGGTAAACAACCGAATAATTATCGAAGTAATTATCCGACCCAAGAATGGGCCAGAAGGTTCGTTCCTATAGCCTCATTCTATTCTCTATTCTATTCTATTCAATGATGCAATGTCTGGAAAGAATTGTTCGTTTATTCATGAAGCTACCTTAATATATTATCAGCAATTATCTCTGCAAACTAAGGATTTCACAACCGACAAATATTTTTTGCATGTTTTCAAAATTGGCTGATCTTTTCAAGTAAATCATGCACACGGAATATGTTAATAGAACCATACCCTGTTTTTTGTCGCTGAACTTCTCCGGTACAGTTTACTATTACTAAGTAACCACGAATTTTTCCAAAAACTTACGCAATTCGAGACTAGTATTTTTAATTGTATTTCTAGGAATTAAATGACTGTCTCAATCCAAAATTAATTAATGCTCAAGAAAATTTATTCATAGCTTCAATTTGTCGATGCTTCTAAATGTTTTTAGTGTTTTATATCCAAGCCTTTATCGGATTTTTCTTAAGTCTTAAGAATATCTCACGCAATATTATTGAAGAAAAAACAGAAATATTTCACGTCTATCCTGGATTACCAGTGCAGACGTTTACTTCTAATGATTCTTTAGGAACGTTGTACACCGAAGAAAGACCAAAATCGTTTAAAAAAATTCGGATTACAACTTGTTTTACGATTCTAAGAGTTTTGTCTCAGTAAATATTTCTAGTGTAATTCCCTAGAAATAGTGAATAGCCCTAACCTGTGTTACAACTTCGTTAGTTTGGAGTCTGATACAGTAGGCAATGGGCTCATTATCCGTTAGTATTTGTTGGGTACCATTCATACAATTCATATCAGACTTGGAAGTGATCTACCCACACTCGTACATGTAGTGATCGACCGTTACATCGTGTTTATCTTCGATTCAGTTTTTGTTTAAGTACGTAAATCCCTTAGGAACAGCCTTATATTTTACGACATTAAAAGTCGTACCATCAATGTCTCTTTGCAGCTCGTCTGAAGCAATGTGCTCCGGGGCTGTGAAAATATTTAAATCGTAAGTAGACGACTAAGTTATCACCACTTGACTGCCTATGTTTGGTATTCGATTGCAAGAATGCCACCATCGTACCAATGAAACAGAAATCAAATATCAACACCGGATACGAGCTCATATCTGTAAGTGGACATCAAACAACAGATACACGAAAGACCAATTAGTTACACAACTGTAAAGGAAGAATGAACGATTGAATATCAAATCCTCTCTGCAATAATTCCTGCTTAGTTCTGACTCAAGTAACGGATTTTTTAGCCATGTTGAAAATCAATTTAAGCGTTTGTTAAGTTAAATTTTCCTTGGTACCCTCTGTGAAGGTTTTCAATTAGATGCCTAAGTAATTTGACAACTGAAACATACGATCCCTGCAGTTAGATTCCTAGACAGTACGCGATATGTTGTTTACTGCCAGCATAAAGCTTGCTGCTTCCATCATAAACTTTTTTGTGGCTGTTTTCACCTTAAAAATTGTCAACCGACCTCTTCGCAGCATACAAGTTGTAGGTCCGTATCAACCTCAACGCTCAATTTTAGTAACAACTTAATCTAACAGACAACACTTAAGAATAAAACTACTGAAGTTGATGAAAGACACCGTAAACACTGAAAGTAAAAATATATTTGTTCGGACATTTCAGAGCTCCCAAGCCACCATCTTTGTGTAAGGTACTATCTAATGTGTAATTCTGAAGATTATGGGCACTATCTACTATAAGTAGATATAAAGTTTCAGGTCAACTACGCCCTGAAAATAATTTCTATCACTAAACTCTGTTCAGTCTGGGGAAAAACTAGGTAGGTGATATGGCACAATCATGTCCTGTGATCCAGCCAGAGCCAATGTTATAACAGTTATCTAAAAAATAATTAATTTCTTTCATGGGCTCACATTTTTTCAATGATGAGTTTTCCTTGAAATTTTTGGTACATTTTTTACTGGGTGTTGTGTACGCAAGCATAATATTTCAAGCTCGGTAAGAAATAATCTTAAATAAATTTAGCACATAGAAGAAAATTCCTGGTCGGTCTTCTTAGATATTCTCAAAGCATAGCAGGCGCAACAAACACTGCGCAGTTGCAGACGAATAATTGATACACCATGCGCAACAAACACTGCGCAGTTGCAGACGAATAATTGATAAACCAGGCGAAAAAAACACTGCGCAGTTGCAGACGAATAATTGATACACCAGGCGAAACAAACACTGCGCAGTTGTAGGGAGATAACTGACCGATACAACAGACAACGATCATCAGTTTTTCTCGTCTTAAGCAAAGCTTTTAATCCTTTTATCAATGAGAGGGTGTAGTCTTTAAAACAAGATACAAAAGTTTCATTACCCCTCCCATTTTTGTCCCCAATGCCTTCACAATCCCTTCAATAGGATTTCACACCACCGTCATCACGACACCTCTTCCATTTTATGAGTAGTGAACTCCAAAGAAAAAAGTCTCATTTTGAAAGATGAGCAATAATCAAGGAAGTTTCACTGTTTTCGCTTATAGAAACAATAATGTTTCTATGAGTTTCAATAATGTTAGCTACACCCGTCAGGACTAGACAACTTTGCAGGTGTTACCTGTTTTTCCTACGTCAGCGACGGCATCGTAGTCGAGAGAGTCGTCTCCAAAGGAAGCTTGTGTTGTCACCGGCGCTACTGTAGTCGTTTCAGACTTGAAAACCAGGCAAAGAATATACTTTAATGTCTAAATCCTGGTAGTTTAAGTAGTTGCTTGTTTATTTTACCCAAAAATATGAATTTGACAATCAATGGTAGATACAGATTCAGACGATGATGACCGCAATAATGTGACTTACAACAGGTGCGGGAATTCATTAAAAATTATAGTTTAAAGTTTGACGAAACCTGTTCAATTAAAGCAGACTCCAAAATATTAAGTCTCTTAGGCACAATTCATTTCGTTTATAGCACTAGTCACCTATCTTTATCATTGACGTGTTGAATAAAGGTGTATTCTATCATTGATTTAGTTCAGGGATTTGTAGCAGCAATATTCGTTCATGCAGCGGGAACCACTCCAAACAAAAAATTTGTTGCTACATATGCTACATACTCGTATATACTTATTCTTCATTTTAGTCGTCGAAGTGAAATAGTATGGTGAAAATAAATTATAATAATTCACATGACGAGCATCGATTCTTAGCTCTTATTCTATTTACTGGAAATATTTTCTTCTCCTCTATCGGAAGACAAATATAAATGATTACCGAAGGCTCATCACGTCTCTGTGCCCGATGTGTTTGAAACAAAATTTCATCCTGCCCTATTGGAAAATACCATTGACTTACATAGTCCCTTAAGAGACACAATGACTAATCACACAAAATATGTGTCTTATTCCTAGCATGTTTTATGCTACAATTTTCAGTTAGGTTGCAGTATAAGTCTGGCTGCGGTAGGTATTCCGAATTCTGCCTGAAATACATATATGGTCTAGGGGAGAGTAACTCCAGGTAGACGGTTTCTTCATTTTAGAAAAGCGTATTCACGTTTCAGAATGGAGCCCAGAATGGAAGATAAACTGACTTCGTCTGACATTACCGGGACTAAATCGAATTAAGTTAATCAGCAACGTCGACAAATGGGAAATCGCTACCAAAATCGGCGAAAGCTTTATTTACTTACTATTATCGTCCTTTTGTCTACAGGACATTTATGTTCTCCCTTTTTCGGTTCTGAATTGCGAACTGAAACTTGCTTATTCTTCTATTTTACTATATCAAACTGAATAAATAATTAGTTATGCAAGCATAATCTTGTACACGACCATTCGGGAATGTTTTTGTTGTGTTCGTTTAGATTCGTAAGAACGTTGTGGGGACATACAGAACGTAAGACAGAAATTTTTTACTTACAAGGTATGGCTTATTACCACCTATCACTTATTTTGGAATTGAACATGATTGTCAAAAAGTTCGTTAAAAGACTTAGAAGGAACACAACTTTTAACATTATAAACACTGAATACATACAAATCTTAATAAAAATATCGTATCGTGAAGAACATAAAAAAAAATCATTTAATCCAATGACTCATATTTTAATTTCGTAAGTATGCAACTTACGTATGCTGCCATTTTTCATTCATCTAAAATTGCACAGAAAGACTAGAATTTTAATTCATGTTGCATCGATTATTATTTAGGATTTAATGGAATTATAAATTTTATTCAAAAACTGTCAACTTTTCATACGATCAACTTTTATCCATTTTTTTAGACGATTCAAGCAAATAATAAGTTTTTAAAGGATATTGTAGGTACATAATTCCCAAAAGGTAAATTCCATTCGATCTTGAGAAATCGCCGAAATTAATAAATAGCTATTAGAAGATGAGTTAAATCAATTTAGTTTTGTCCACGGACGTTTGATATGGTATGCAAGAAGGTGATACAGAGTGCAGCAACATAACTTGTTTTTTTAAATACGTTTTGCTTTGAAAAAAGGCAGTTATGTTGCCTCAACCTGTATTTAGTTACATTGTTTCAACACAACCCACTAGTTGGAGAGTGATATTCAGATACCGTCTTTCAACACAACCCACTAGTTGGAGGGTGATATTCAGATACCGTCTTTCAACACAACCTACTAGTTGGAGGGTGATATTCAGATACCGTCTTTCAACACAACCCACTAGTTGGAGGGTGATATTCAGATACCGTCTTTCAACACAACCCACTAGTTTGGGGGCTATATTTAGATTCTTTGATTCAACACAACCTACTAGTTGGCTCAAAGAACTGTAGTTTACTAAGTAGCTCATGAATTTTTGTCACTTAATTTATTTTCTTTGAATTTCGGTACTCATTGCTGTACTTATCAGAACATTCATCATGGTAACTGAAGATGCATCCGTTCATAAATATGATTCAGTTATAAGGCAACTGACTAATAGTTATTAACTATTAAACGAAGCATTTCTTGTCCGACTAGCCGGACTTGCTTCTCCGCTGTATGACTATCTTTTAATTGTTCTGCTGTAGTAGTACATGAAATTTACTTTTAATTTTTCTGCTGTAGTTGTGCATGAAATTTTCGGTTCCCTCTAACTCTGTATATTGTTTTATCCTGAAAAATTATATATTACTTGTTTTTTATTACTTTTTTATAGATCACGTTATACGTGCGTGTATAATACATGCATATTCTAGCATGGATGGCATTCATGTAGCCACGTTTATATACAAGATTTTATTCTTGTTTACCTTACACAATTGAGGTGTCTCATCCTCCCCACCATCACAGTCACTGAAGTCATCACAGAGCCACGACGGATCAAGACACTGGTATTCGGAATCAACCAAACAACCGATGGTGTCCGCGTTGCAGGCAGCTTCCCCAGCTACAGTTGTGCAACTGCAGCCTGCCGGTGGCAGCGGCAGAACAGAAGGAAGTCAACGTAGAAAACAGAACAAAATATTGTTGTTGATGATGCACGTAGATTTTGAGAAGTATGAATTCTAGTTGAACCGCTGATTGATGTTACCACAAGTAAGTTTTCTAGTGCCTATATTACAGTATTGTTGACTTCTTAATGTCTTCTTCAGCTAGTTGAGCGATTTGATAAGCTGGCTCAGTTTTAGTAACAACTTTGACCAATAAATGGCACGTAATATTAAAACTAATGGAATTGACAATGAGAGAAGCCACAGATATTGAAGGAACCCAGCACGAGCAACAAAAAAACACACAACAAAAATAAGATGAATGGAATAGCGGTGTTTGAGAAAGAAAGCTCAGCTGAACAGTATGAACTCAGATGAGAAGCCTGGGATAAGCAGCCAGCTAACATGTAAGCACCAACGAAGACGAACAAAAGATGAAGGACTAAATTGAAATTGAGGAAAGAAGTAACTCCACTAACGAATAGTTCAAAATCTCTACGATTTCAGCCGTGAATGGCGAGCGACAGAAACTCTTCGACAGCGTCAGTGCTAGATGAAAAAAAGCGCATCACGCTGAAAAAAAATTCTGCGTCACAATAATCTCGATGAGCATCATCAGATCAAGTACTTGTCTATTTTCCCTTAGGAAATATTATCTCAGTATCGATATATAAAAAACCTACATAGTTACTTTCTCTCCGTATCGGGTAAGTGGCGCAATATGAGTAGGACCACTCCACAGCCACTGTGACCCTGGCCCATAATCATTTGTATATCTGGACCCTCTAGAACGAGAGTCTTTTCTAGCGACTCACACAGCTGAGTAAAGCACTGCTCACTGATTTGTCCCAGCCGCAACGTGGTGGTCCTTTATCTCTCCTGCATCAAGATTTAGGAACGAAAAACAGGCATAAATCCACGCTCCGGCAGGATAGCGCCATATGCAGGGTACGGCAACATAAGTTCCTTTGCCTCACAGCAAAGCGCTTTGAAAAAAGGAAGTTTTGATGTCGCACCCTGCATATGCCAGTTGCACGCATTTTCTATGTATTTCAGTTACTAACTCCTATTCCTACGAAGTAAGAAATAAAACCCTTGAGCCCTAAAGCTCATCATACTTAATCCATTTACGCACCCACACTTCAGTCTAACAGTCACCTTACTTTCTTGTTTCTTTGATTTCATTACTTCTGCTTACACGCTGCTATTTGAGCTCCATCATTTGTTCAAAGCACTTCACAACTCCGAAATTTACTCCATTTTGCAATGATGTCATTCTACTTGTTCATGTTTTATTTTTTATTCTACCGAACCGTAACATTTCAACCGTACTTTTCGAATCTATCATAAAAATTTCTTCCCTCTACCACTATCAGCTTCTATGAGTCTTACGTTCACTCCAAAACAATCAAACAGTCACACTCTTATACAAATACTTTTCGTAATCATAGTAAGCTATCCAAATAAGAATGTCTTTTTACACTCATCTTGCCATTTTCGTCTTACCAATCCCAATGATCTACTTCCTTCCCTATCCTTGCCTTTGCAGTGATACCCAACCCAAAATTGTCAAAATCTTTCTTTCAAACCTCATCGTCTAAATTTAACTCAGACGTGCTCGAAAATTTTCCTTTGTTTAGCCTTCCATTTTTAACCTCTAATTACCGAAACGTTTGCTCTAATCAAATAGACAATGTAACCAGTCGAAAAATATTCCTGCTTCAGCTCACGTACCTGGTGATCCACAGTAATTGGTCGGACTCTTAGAAACTTACATTGACCTGTTTTAATCAGAGTTATCATACTATATGCTACTATAATAAACAGCAATGAGGAATTGCACTACCCTGTTGCAACATCCCTTTGTACTGATTCCAGATTATCATTCATACTCATTTATTCAAAGATATGTTTATTAGACCATGCACAACTTTCTTCCTAGCAGTATGAACATTATTTCTCCACTAGCATATATTACAGCAAGTCTTCTACGGAAGAGTTGCACATGACCACCAAGTGATCCCTACTAATAATTAGATGTTCTGCTCCTCACATTCTGTTCTGAACAAAAAATTTTCCAGCAGTAGTTAAACAACTATTTTACGCAAAATTCTCTTAATCATGCAAACACCTCCTTTTAAGGCTACTCCATTACGTACTTAAAAATCAATTCTTCAGCAGAACTGAAATGCATGCCCTTTCACTTTCATCGCGTTAAATACTTTGTGTATCACCTGATCAAACGAAGCTTCAACTCCATATCATTCACTTTAAACAGGGCCAAGTTTTGTTTTCTAAACATTCTGCCCGTTAGGCTCCTTTTGTTTTTATTATCATCAAATACATGAACATTAAACAGAAGTTCTGGGGAGTGGAGAAGAGTACGCATCACATCTTTTTCATCTTCTTGCAAGCAGTCGATCGAAAAGGGAGAGATTCTCCGGCCCCTTCATACCAACATTTTTCATTAATACGTAGAATTTACAAGAAATACCTAGGGATTTTCCCCATATTTCTGAAGTATTGAGAAGCCAAATGACTGTGTCCTTTCGATCTTGTGCCCCTCCTCCTAGCAACTCCGATTAAAAATCAATCAAAAATTTTGCTTTTCTGAAACTATTTGGCTGAGTCAATAGCATCGAATATGATGATAAAATTCAAATAAAAAAGTGCTGTAAATTGTCATCTTTTCCAACGACAATTTAATTCTATTTCTTGCAAATTCAAGAGCCATATATCTGTGAATTCCATTACCTTCGGACTGTTGGAATATAGAGTGACTTTAAGAGTCAATTTATTTAACGTGAAATTATTAAAATAATGGTTCACGATTTATGTCATTATTATTCAAAATCCTTCAATCATTGTAATTTCATGAGCTATTATATGAAGTATATTTTGTTTTCTCTTAATTTTCATTCGGAGTTATATGCAAATTTTAGAATTTCAATTCTACCGTATTTCTCAGACGCATGTCATTAGCCCTGAGACTCCTTTTAGATCGTTTGGATTATATTTTGTAAAAAACTAATTCCTCTACCTCTTCATTGTCTGGCAATTTTCATTCCCGGAAGTCTGTTAATTCCACGTACGTATATGACATTGTACTGCAAATTTCACTTAGGCTAATTGAGTACAAATCTGCACATTTGAGTCCTTTGATGACCGAGTTATCAAGCACGCAGTACTGTATGCGTGCTTGATAACTCGGTCATCAAAGGACTCAAATGCGCAGATTTGCACTCAATTAGCCTAAGTGAAATCCAGACTCAAACACTCACCAGAGGGCGACAAGAAAAGTAGTGAAAGTTTTAGAATTTTAGAAAGAATTTTATATTGTTGTCCTTATATATATTCGAATATTCTTTCACACATGATCAGTGCAAAGCCTCGCTAGTCAGCATTACACGAAATTAGACAGTTGGGTAATCATAAAAATATTTCTTACGAAACTGGTTCAAGTGAAAAATGTAAGAATTAGAGAATTAGTTTATGTGCATCGACGTGCGTGAGAAAAGTAAAGAAAAAGTTTAGCAATTGTTAACGTAAATTTGATTTTTGCCAGTTCGATAATAACTGAGATACTCCCCTTCTAACCAAGACATGAAGTATTTTATATTTATTCACACTCTACACGTTCTCTTAAAATTAGAAATACATTTACATGAGATAAATCATTTCACTTATTGTGTAACATATTTAATTTTTCTGAATTGACAGCTTGAAAATTCGTAACGTAGTGGAGAGTATTTTGGTAAAATTTCTACTTATGCTTCTTTTCTAACAAATTACCACGTATTTTTTCAACATGAGTAGTGGCAACAGCTTGAACAGGGTGTGAACTGAAAGTGCCGTGTGAATAATTTCATAAAACTTAATTTGATTAAATGCTTTCAAAAATTCATTTAATTTGCGCTCATCATGTACCAAGTAACTACATTTGTACAGCGGATTACTGCAAGCCGTGCTGCATCGTACGAACTGTATAATCTGGAGCGAATCTTCTGGATATTACAGCTGTACAAGCAGTATCTTGGCCCAGCTCGCCATTGACTCAGTTTTGTGTCATTTTGCCTCACTGAAAAAGCCCGCTAAAAGAAATAATTTTATGGAACAACTGTCATTCGGAATGTTCAGGTACGGAAATTATGACCGATGCCGACTCTGATACTCCATTTTAGAACAGCACCAATGACCTATAATAATCCTATGAGTGTGGCCGGTACCGAGTTACCAAAGCAAAAAGTTTTTATCTATTCTTCAAAAATGGCGGATACTTTAATGCTACTACCGATACTTGGACTCATTTTCCCCTTAGACTAGAGTTGCCAGGAGTAAGACTAGATCAAGTTCATCGAAGCGCCCCTACGAGAATCTACTTCAAATTCCAGCACGAAGAACGGGAAGTCACTGAAAGCATCATCACTACTCTTAAAATGTTGGCATTAAGAATTGAAAATTCAATGTATCTGTTCTGTATACTTGAGTGGAAATCAAGTTTTCTTTCAATCTTTTTGAACTGGATACTTGTAAGAAGAAATAGAACTTAATCTTCACATAACCGACTTAACGCAGTGAAACTGACAAGCACTCGAAAGCACAATTATTTTTCACAAAATTAGGGTCAAGTCTAACAGAACGAAATGTGAATAGGTATGGCACATGATGACACGAATACATGACACAAGAACAGGTGAGGAATCACTGTATAGAACCAACGTAGCTTTGCAATGGATGCTAAACACACGGTGGACTAAATTCTTTCTAATTATTTAGGATTTTAGAATAATTAAATATGCAGCAACGAAATATCAATATGGATCGTTGATTAAAAGTATACATAATTTAGGAATATAACTTTCAACAGAGAAAGTAGTTTTTAACTCAGTAAAATATATTTTTTCCGTTTTGGTATCAAAATTTGGCACTCAAACTTTTGGAAAACCGTTATGAATTAATTATTAACGGAGGGATTCAAACAAAATTATCCATATTTATACTGGAACTTTATAATAAAAAATCAATGGAAGCGAACGCTTTGCAGCAGGCTTATAGTTTTTGAGCAAATTTTGAATTCTGTCCACAGTGCATTTAGAAGTCTCACTTCAAACACTGAAGTAAACTCTTCTTAAATTTTGAAGAGAAGCCTTCAAATTACTGTGATACATGTTGAGGCCTTACTAGAAACCAGGGCTGCAAAGTATAGTGTGCAGCAACATAACTTCTTTTTTTTTTAAAGCAAAGCGCTTTGAAAAAAGGAAGTTGTGTTGCCGCGCTCTGTACTAATGTCGGTTTCCTGAATGAATACCACTAAATTCTCTATTTTAATGGTGACAGACTACGAGAAGCATCACTGTTACAATTTGTGCTGAATTCATAGGAGCAAGAAAGAGTTTTAGCTCACATATTTCCTATGTTTTTAATTCGAATTTGTAATAGACAGTAACCCTGTATATATGATGAAAGTCAATATCATTCAAATTCAGTATATATGAATACATTTGTTTTGTGTCCAGCATCGCTGCCGAATTCATGTAGCAACCGGAACATAAAACGGAAATGTTCCCATCATTTAATTAGAGCTTACTACTCACCGATGACCAGCAGCAACAGCAAGTATAAGTTGCTGTGCTTCCACGATTCCATGTTATGCAAGCGGTGTCCACTACTCACAATTTCATACCGAGCCCACCACTGTCCAAGATGTCGTGCGAGTTATCAGTTTACAGTCCTTTGCTACTGTAGGCTAGTAGTATTCGACTATAATATTAGTAGATATCGATAATTCTTGATTGCAATAGATTGTTCTCAAATTCAGGAGAACCTTCGTAGAAAAAATTCAAAGAATCACGAAAAATGATAGTGTACGTATACAATATGCATGAATTTATAAGGTAAACAGTAACTTTCCCTGAATTCGCTAATCCAACCAAATGCTGGATGAGAACTAAGACGGGGATTGATTCGAGAAATACTGACACTCGGATTGACAATCAAATATCCTAAGTAAACTAAGTTAGTTCGAACGAACTATGACTTAAGAGAACTAAAATCGGGAAAACTTTGACACACCCATAAACGAGCTAAACGCTTTGAATGTACTGAAACGGCACGATTGTAGCACAATTCTCCAACAGCTTTTGGAAAAGCAACCTACTTCAAACTGCGCTTGTTGTAACTAATGGACCCAGTTCAAAAGAAACGACAAATATGAGCAGCCCTGAGAACCTGGACCTCCTACAGACAGAACAAAACGCACCACTGATGTCAAGTGAAGATAGGCCTCATCAACCTACATACATCAGCTTGATCTCAAGACGTGACCATCGAGAGTGCCGATAGTTACCGAGTTATCTGCACCATACTTGAAGGAGACCAAGCACGGTCTTGAGCTAATCGTTTATTCAGCAGAAACTCATCAACGCACAATTTTCTGCTTTCCTATGAATGCAGAATACATCCAACTTCCTTAAATTTTGTAAAAATTAGGGTATTTACTAGACGTCAAAAGATTTATACACCGTTCTCCTTAAAAAGGTGGATTTGTTGACCAATCACCAGGTGAATTAAAAAAATTGCTTAGCCATTTCGACTTTCATCAGCAGGTCAAAGTCCTGTCCCAGATGCACTAATTTTGTCTCTATTTGCGGATTTGTTACGTACAGTGTTCATTGTGTGTTGGTTGAGCATTGAGATTGAAGTTTTTGTACAAATAATGATTTACATTGAATTACTTTGGATTAGAACTGACCAATCCAAAGCTTACAAAAATTGTGTGTCTTGTTCAGTAGTCAAAATAACAAGAGGTATGCCCATAGCTTTCCATTTTACTATTTTTGTGACGGGGAAGACTGTTTTTGATGGTTAAAGATTAGTCAGAAAGACTCAGTGTTTACTGCGTAGTAAACCAAAAAATTCTGCATAAACTGCAAACCTACATCCAAGGAAGTAAATTTTCTAATATCTACTATGAATGTTTCCCTTTTTATCCTTGATGTTCATGGTTTGTTGAGTATCTGTGCTTGTATGAACATGACTTGCTCCATGACAGCAACGAGCTCCACGCATGAAGTATGTGAACGCAGGCGTAGGTTCAGGTATCATCAGCTCTAGTAGAGAATGGAGTGAAGGTTGGAGGATCTCAAGAAAAACAGATTTGGACAGAGTTTCTCACTCTCCTAAACAAATACTGATATAAATTTTGTGAACCTTTAGAAAGAAATCGAAACTGTGACAAGAACCTAAGCTGCAGTGCAGTTGCTGAAATTCAGGCTTGTGGGCTGAGTGTCACTACACTTGCCAGAAGCTTATTTGGAGCCTTGTTTGGAGGGCTCCAGTTCTACCAACCACCCAGCCATGCAGTGTGAGAGACTGGAAACTTTGACTTCTTCACGAGCTTCGTTGTGAAATGTCAAGAAACGAGGAAGGGTAAGCAAGTTCGCATTTCATACGATATATTCGTATATTGTATACTGGTTTACAAAAAATATGCTCAAGCAGTATACTCGTACACTATTACTTTATATTCAGAAAGAGTAAACATGACTTTTAAAACCACTATTGGCTTAAGAGGAATGAATAAATTATAAAGACTACTCTTGTTTCATTCAATTTACTATCGATTGCTATTGAAACGCTTTTTACCAGCAGACCAAGGAAACGAAAATAGTACTATTCAATGACCTAACTCTAAAAAATGTATAAAATATTGTGAAGCAGTATTCACTGTTGTTTAGTGTTTCGGAACAGTAGGTTGTGAAACACTCTTAAGAGCCAAAAGCAGCACATTTCAAAACACAAATAAAAACAAAAAGTAAAAACGTAACGTAATTTTTTTGCCAGTTTCAAACTAATTGAAGCACTTAACGAATAAGGAAGGCTGTAAGGTTACACATATGAGTTCTCTTCCATCATTATTCCAGCCAAGGCCAAAGGAAACTCAAATTACAGAACGCATATGTAAGAACACCTTTGTACCTGAAAAAAAGCGTAACATAAGTGGAGTAAATCTCTGCTCAATATATAAATTTGGATTCTATGAAATGCTAAGACTAAACAGTTAATCAACATACAGATAATTTACCAGACTCTAGGCCCGAACGTGCAGAAATGATGAGAAAACAAATCTAAAGAAACAAAATTGAGTAATGCAACGGTACTTATACGACACAGAACACACTACCCATGAATTACGCAACACTAATGACTAATGGAACTGTCCTACATTACGCAACACTGCATGATGAATATAAATATTTCACACTACGTAACACAGTGTGACTGATTGAACTATGCATCTAACAAATCTCAAGTCTAACCATCAGAATGTGAAGCGTGCTATCGTCGTATGTCAGTGAGAGGAAGTTTGAGTCAGTACATAAAAAGAAATCCCTACGTTCCCAGAGCGGTGAAATTATTAGTTTAGGCAATAAGGAAAGGAGACTAATCTGAAATTTTGTCATTGCATTGAACATCAACGTTGAAACTTGATGGAGAATAAATTGGGTTGAAGAGTAATAGAATGTACCAGCTTTTTTACTAATTCAATGAAGTGTGTTTTTATTCTAGCGATCATTCGGCATTTTATATTGCAATTTTATTTCAATATACGTACAGTACGAATTTTATGATATTTTTTCGGAATACATTGCTGTTTAATTTGCTCCGAGATCAGCTAAGGTTGAGTCTGGACTGAAACTTGTTCTTTAATCTGATTTCATATTATTTTACGTTGGTAGGTGGAATTTTTGCCCTAACCTTATTAGATATTAAAAATAATGCGTTATTGTTAAGTTTTAGCTAACCTGGAAGCTCAGAACTGAAATCTCTTTTTTCATAGCATTAAATATGATCTCGCGGCTTTGTTAAATCAAAGCTTAAGGCGATATTTTCTTGCAACTATCTTTGATGACAAAAAATCCCTACTGTTCTGGGTTGCGCGAAGCAGGCTGCAGTATCTTATCTGAACTGAGGCAATGATAAGCAACCACAGACTCATCGCAGTGAAGAGTATGTTCACATCATTCCTTCTCGAACATTTCCGCCGCTGCAAAATTTTATTCCTAATAATTAACCCTCGTATATTGTGCTCTCTGTTTAAAAATCTTCAATCAACTATAGAACGTAGAAATCTAATTACACGTGTAGAACAAGTGATCAAAACAAAAACAAAACAAACAAAAAAGTGAAGGGTGATCCTTTTTAAAAAACACGTAAATTTATCTGGTTATATTTAATCTCCTTCTACTACACAACACATTTACAAAATATTTCGAGTACATCGTCAAGAAAATAATCTTCGAAAAACTGTTTCACCGTCCATTTCCTCTTCAGAATCTGAAGTTTGAGACGACAGTGTTAACGTAACAGGGTAGTCCGGAGTTTCTTCATTAATTTTGGAAGGAAAATTTTCATTTAACTCATTGATGCTTGCAGAATTACTACTCGAAAATCTCATTCCAGCCCCGTTTTTACTTGGGACACCCGGAATGTGTATGTTATTATAATAATCGTTCATGAAATCACATTGAGACATATTAACGTTTTTCTTGCATCCTAACGCCCAGTCTTCGATAACGGTTGAGCAGTTTTGCTTTGGATGATGATCATTAGAGTCAATTTCTATGTCATTCGGCGGAGGAATTGCACTAGTGTTGGACAGTTGCTGCAGATCCTCTATGCGCAAAGCATGGTTTGAAGTGAGCTTAAAAATTTGGCATAAAGATCCATTTTCGAAACATTCATTATTCTGAGTTTCAAGAGTGTTGCTAAAATTACAGGGGTCAGAGTGTCGAAAATTTGCACTCGTGTTGCTGGATGTTAAGAAACTGTAGGTAAGTTGCTCATTAATATTATTTCCGTTTACCGTGTAATTCTGAGAAGAAAGGTGGGTCTGTGTCGTATTGCTTACAATTGAGATTGGGTCTCTATTTGCATAGTTATTCGTATGGAAACTTAGGGAATTGATCGGACAATCTTTCAGTGGAAGACTTGATCTCTCAGACTGATCAGCATGAGTGATACCGAAGTTATTACTTGGATTTTGAAATAAGACGTTACTGACCAGAGTCTCTGAAAAATTCGACTCATTTTCTTCGACATTTTGATCGAAATCAGATACTGTAGGATGAGCGTTCCTCGAACTTAAATCATCTGATTCGCTTTGGGTCTCTTTTAAGGGCGAGTTCGTCGAAGTCGATGACAATTCTCTGCCAGCTTTCTCGCACTTGTGGGACCTCAAGCTGACCTGTAAAGGTAAAAATTTTATGTTAAACTCATAAATTCCTGGTATTCGTTGACCTGTATGTTTCATTCCGTATCAACATTTCACTCTAACTGTACTTCATGATTTCCCTTATATCTTGTCAGAAAATAATTTTCTTCGTGAATTTTCCAATATCCCACTGCCAGCTGAGTTAATCTAATAAATGGAAACAAAAACTTCGTCAGATATTCCTACAAAAAAAATTCACGAAGACATTTCCATGATTAAATTTTGTTTTCATTTTCAGCACCGGTCTCATTAGTAATAGCTCATCGGACTGACCTTATAACGAAAGGACTTCTGACACTCGTGACATGTGTAGGGAAGCACGCCTGTGTGAATTCTCCTGTGCACCAAATACGAGACTCGTTGGCGGAATGCTTTGCCTGATGAATAGAAATAATAGTTTAATTCGGTTTTTGAGCATGACATGTAACTTCAAATGAGCATGTGTTACTCTGTGTACTCTTGATAGAACTAAAAAGTCCGTACATCTCGGCTGGTGAATATGACAACTTAACGAGGCAAACATTCCTTATGGGCTTTATGAGAAAATCGACATGATACATAGAAGCTAACCAGGCGCTATCACCGCCCAAACACTAAAATATACGCATATTCTGCAGGTTTCTGAAGTTACTTTTCATATGTCAGAAATAGAATGCGTCTCCTTTTCTCTTTCATTGATAATACAGATAGTAATTTCCTTGTCTGCTACCTACCGCAAGTCTCGCAGACGAACGGCTTCTCTCCTGTGTGGATTCGTACGTGGTTGTGCAGCGTGGACATTTCTTTGAAGGCTCTTCCGCAGTAGGAACACACGTGAGGCTTGTCGTCTGAGTGGTACAGAAGATGTTTGTGGTAACTTTGCTGGAACGTGAAAGTTTTGCCACACTCGGAGCACATGTAAGGAGTTTCGCCAGTATGAAGTCGCTTGTGCTTCTTGAGGAAATATTTTGTAGTGAAACATTTCTTGCAAACGTCGCACTCCCACGGCTTGCCGTCACAGCCCAGGAAGGCTGGGAGTCCAACCTGTGAATAAAAATAATCATCCTTAATATCTCTGATCTATTTTATTCGTACTAGCCGCAGTAGGCCATAAATTATGATCAAAAATGTAGGGAATAAAAGCTTGGTACTAACTTTAGGGTCCACGGTCTCATTCCAAATAAGTTACATTTTGCTTCGTTTTTCCCCTTAAGATAATCACTGAGCATAGCACTGGACGTGAACCATCAAACCAAACCCTTTTGAACTCTACAGTAGATGTTCAGAGACAACTACCACGACAGTTACTATGTTGTGTCACGCCCTCCTCCATATCTGCTCTACAAAAAGTAGTAAAATGCTCGTATTTTGTTGTAATTTAAACTAAAAATGAACCACTAAAAGTTAAATAAAAACTTTCAAATATTCCTGCTTCCATTTTCTCATACATAGTGAATTCAAGTAATGCTTTTTTAGAACTGTGGCACTTAAAAGTTGAATTGTAGTTCTTAAAATTTAAAATCAACTCTCACCTTTTGGTTTTGATGATTTTTATCAAGATCTTTTTTGAATTCCCTCGTATTAGGCGATCCAGCAATAGAGGCTTGCCTGGTGTGTATTTCTGAGCTTGGTAGATTATTAGCTTTACTACACTCAACATTTTTCTCCAGTAAAATCTTGAATAGACTATCACTTTCGGGCTTGCTTCTGCTTTTTTTTGATGTTTGATTTCTCGGGCACGTTGAATTGGAACTGTAGAATTCTACCTTACTTCCGTTCGTGTGAGCTATTGCAGGTGTGTTCAATTGGCTGGAATCTGGTGAAACGATTACGTTGATCTGAGCATTTCCAGAAAAAGAACATAGTTCAGGAACACTGTCGAAGTTTTTTACGCAATGCGGGAGTGGTACCACATTTTTTGTGTCCGCTACTTTTTCCGGGGAATAATGCATTTTATCATCCATATTTCTTGGTTCAGAATGTTGAAGAAGGATATCGTAGGATTTGCCAGGAGGTGTACCTGTAGATTGAGCCTTCTCTGTTACAATTCCGACATTTTGCAACAGTTCTTGTTCATGTACGTCTACAATATTCAGACGTGACTTTGAGCTTTCTAATGCTAAATGATCATCACCAGGATTCAACTTTACCAGTGGATCTTCGAGCGGTGTAACAGGGATACGGGGATTCATCAATCCTTCATTTTTTTCACCTTTCATTTGCTCTTTAAAGTTAGTTTCTTTTTGGCTGGTTGTGGGTGGTTCAGCATAAAAACTCGCAGTTTCGGAAGAACTAGTTTGACTGTTCGCCATCGTTGGGACAGATAATGGAGACGAAGTCTTAGTACTGATGCTGGAGGAATTTGAGAGAAAATTTTCAGGGAATTTAGAGTGACAGGCATTTTTCTGAATAAGGTTATCCAGATTCCTGCAAGCTTTCTGTATGCTGTTATTCTGCAAGGTTCTCTTTAGTGGAAAACTGAGCTCTAAATCTTGAGAAAGTTTACCTTTAGTATTAGATTTTCCGCAGCTTGCGTGATGTCGGCGTTCGTGAAAGTCTCGTCTGGTATCACTAGGAAATTTTTTGTAGCAGAACTGACAAATACTGGGGGTTCCATCGTGATACATTCTTTTGTGAACTACCAGACTGCCTCTTAATTTGAACGTTTTGGGACACTTCTCACACATGTATCTCTGTTCGTTGTGATTTTCACGCACATGGTTTCTATATGTCTCCAAATTTGGGAACTTCTTTTTGCATAATTTACAACTGACTTCGAAACAATCCGAATGTTTATGTATTACATCTTTGTGCCAAACCAAAAAATGCTGAGAGGAAAACATCAGTCCACATTCATCACAGCTGTACTGTGATGAGGTAGAAGGTGAATTGGCCTGGACAGGGAATTTCAAATCAGTAAATGAGCATCGACTTGATGGTCGGTTGTCATCTGAGCATGGAGAAATGAATTTTGTTGTGGAGGATTCTTCATCAGACTCTTCAGGTAAATCAGGGCACAGTGGATTATCTTGCAAGTCTAGTTTGTCCAACGGTGGTATTGCTTCATTGCTTTGCAATTCCTGGATGTTCATCTCGGTTGAACTTTCAAAGCTTCGGCCCATGTACGAATTGGCATGGGAAGTTTCAGGTAAAGCACAATCATCAGAATGTGGAGAGTTAGTGTCATCGGGACGGATAGTCTGTAGCTCCATTTCATGCTTGTTTTCATTGCTTGGCGTAGCCTGCAGCCCAGATTCGTGCTGGCTCAGGTGCACATGAAGAGAAGTTAGCCCGAGAACAGTTTGGTTGCAGACCAGACAGCACATTGGCCGCGACAAAGCAGATCCAACGCATTTTTTAAACAGTTTCAGATCAACGAATGACCCATGATCACAAATTGGACAAGATATATGACCCATATTATACTCACATTAGTTTCTTTCAAGCTGAATTTTAATTCAAACTGAGCTGGCAAGCTTTGAATACTGGGAGTTTACGATAAGTTGGGTACATAACTATCTTCCACGGCTTCATTCTGTTTCAATTTTTGCCGTTAGACACGACTGCCATTTAGTGCTACTTCCATCAATTGTTATCTTATAATTATCAATTTAACCTAGACCTGGGCAGTTGTATTAAATAAGAAAGAAGGAACACGTTGTAGATGTACACTGTGCAGTGAGGGTTGCTCTCTACTGAAGGTAGTGGCATCATCTGACAAACCCCTTGGCAAGCTGCCCGTGTGAGCAGCAGGGCCCCCGTGTACAAATGTTGCTTACAACTAAGAGGCACTGCTCCCAGTGTCGTCGTTCTTATCGACAGTATGAACGCAGGTAAAGATGACCAGCAATTCATCGAAACAATAGTTATCGAGCTATTTATTCCATTGATTCTCGGCATGTTTTCTCACCTTAGCATTTTTTTCATTTTTTAGTAATTGTTTCTGTCAGCCAAGAGAGGATACACACTGATTTGACCTCTGTTTAGATTCCATAAAAATACCTTCCATGAGATAATATACAACAATTCCATAAGAACCTTATTTTTCGATACGTAAAACTGTATTTTTGTCAATTTGCATGACGTTTGCAGTAGTAATTTGGCTAGAAAAAGTTATTTACCTAGTTATAGTTATTTGCCTCTACTGGAGCTGGTGTTGTGGACGACCGTCTGCGCAGTAGTATCGTGATGATGTGAATTATTGGTCACGTTTACGATTAACTTCCATACATCATCGTTTGTTATAATTAACATCCAAGATTAGCTGCAAGCTGCATTCAAAAAATCAATCATACATGTGACGAATAATTAAGTGCATGAATGACTAAACTAAATTGAAGAATCTAAATTTCATTTGACTGACCAAAAGTAGTTAGGGCTGACGATTCGTTCTTAAGGAACTAGCAACCTTTTTAAGAATTAATCTGAATCGACTACGCAAAAGCTGTAACATTAATTTTGCCCTCTGCTCCTAGCCATACATATGTACTAGGTGACCTGAAAATTTGTTTCCATATTAGCCATATATTTTTAAATGGTTATTACTTGGTTTGTACAGTAGTACTATAATGATACTGCTAGCAGGGAAATTTCTATTTTGAAAGTTTAATCTAGATAAAAAACGTACATTTCTCTTTTCATCGTGCGTTCATCTAAAAATGTCGCTGTTTTATCTTATTCACCAATAGAATTGTAGCTCTTATTATGTGAAAGTTAGGACCTGCATGTACTCACTAAATACTCCTCAATATACGATACTGTACCTGCAGCATATTTATGTATGATACATCGCATTATTTTGCTCTTGTCATGTAAACACAAGTAAAATGATTACCTTGTGTAAGAAAACTGTGCAGAAAACTTGGTTTTCGTTCAAATTTGTCTTTTCCTGCCAAAACTATGAATAGAATTCATTATTACTTAACAATTCACGATATACCGTATGATTATAGGAACACAACGAGACGAACAAAAATTATCTGTAGAGTTAACTTTGACTGAGTCCGTTTGGAAGTAGGATAATTTCGGGCATAAGAAGCCCTGCTCCACTACGACGTCTATTAGTATTCAATACAGGCACTTGCAGAGTCATGGCAAAATCATCAGAACCTGTTGATCTACTGGCCAATGAGTCCCTGCGATCTTCCGACTTGGACAAAATATCATTTTTGGGTTCTGATTGACTTTCAGTCGTTTCGGTTTGTATAATTGAGTCCGGGTCAGGTTCAGGCCGTTTTCTCCTGAGTCGTTTTTTCTTTGAAGATGATTTTCTGCAGGTGTAACATTCACAGGTGTTATGGACCTGCTTCTCGGACTGCTGGCGCTGGAGTTTCTCCCTTTGTCTCTGGAAAATGGTTGAACGTGTATATAGTATTGGTTACAAGAAAAATAATTATTTCAGAGCAGTTTAGAGATTTTCGCCAACGAATGTCCATCAAACAACTTCCAGTTTTAACTCCATGGTTATTCATTAGCGAACCTCACAACACATTTTTAGCACCATGATGACCAAATTTATTTCATCTTAACTAAAGGAAAATCTACTTTTACGCACGTTTCAGAATTTTCGAATAGGTTTTTGACACAGTCTGCTAACAAATGACCATGGAGTTAAAACAATGTTTGAAGACTTCTCAAGAAAATGTTAACTTCTTCATCTAAGCCATGGTCATCATTATAACTACCAGCTGTATCGTTCTTGCTGGTGATCCTCACCAAGAAATTCGATACTATTATTCGTCGGCCCGCCTCATCTACGTCGTCCAAGATAGCGGGTGACATCAAGACATATGCCGAGTTTTCTGGGATGTATGTGTAGCCAGTAGGAATCCAGCCATTCTCGCACGACTCTGCCACTAGATCACCTCTGCTCTGTAATTGATGATACTCAAAGTCAATATCACTCAATATCACTCAAAGTTCATTCATGAGATCTAACTTAGGTTATATGCAGAGAAAGTAATTTCAATGTACAGGTAGTTGCTGTACCTTCACATCTCTCTAGAATTTCAATTAGCATCCCTGGAATGTTATTTTATGAATAGAACACAATTGAAGGAATCTAACTGGGAATACTGTATATTTTTATTTCGATAGGATGGCTGACTCTAAGTTAATTATAAGTGTGAATTATTAGTTAATTAGATTTCTCTAGAATTTATGTGCCCCACAGGAGTTCAAAGAACAATACCGTCTAATATCTTCAATGTATTTCCCAACCAGTCAGTCCAGGATGGTCATGACCATGAGGAAAAATTCATACTGACATTATGTGAACGAATTTGTCGCAAAACGAAATGGATTTTATCACAAAGTGATAAATTCGTTGCCGAACTTTTGAACTATTATGTCGCCTATTTCATTTAAATAATTAATTTAATCTAAAAGATGTTTCGTTTTACACACAAATGTCGAACATATCTCATTGATGTTAACATCATTCCTGTTTTTTGCGTTTAATTCACGTCCTTGGAAAATAGTTATGTTCCAGACAGTAAGCGTCGGTCCTTGTAGCTCATTTTTGACGTAAAAAAATATTTTCATTTACACCACCATAAATGAATACATTATCCTAGAATAGAGGCTG
Source organism: Trinorchestia longiramus (assembly GCA_006783055.1). Taxonomy (NCBI): domain Eukaryota; kingdom Metazoa; phylum Arthropoda; class Malacostraca; order Amphipoda; family Talitridae; genus Trinorchestia; species Trinorchestia longiramus. The sequence continues at coordinate 206,568 of VCRD01000212.1, read as the reverse complement.
ATGCATTGTAATTGTGAAACACGACTGCCTGCTTGGTGGTCTGAGTGCTGTGCTAGATCGCAGAGTGTGTGCCGTGATAAACTGCACAACTCAACGCTTCCGTTCATGATGATGACAATTTTTTGTCAATTCTAAACTACTGTATAATTAATCTGGGGAAGTATGCAGCGACTATAATATGAAACAGAGTGAACACAATCTTCATTGGTGCTGTAGAGCAAAGCTACTGTTGAAATGTATCACCAATGATTACCATGTATCATCAATGATTACCTCCTAAGTCATCATTGAAAAAGCGAAGTTTCATTTGTTTCCCCATGTATATTTAACGTTCATTGCGTGATGTGAATGTTTACGTATACCTGTAGGTACTGGTGTTCTATCATCTATGATACTACGCATAGAATACCTACCACTTAAGGATTTTATGATAAGGCAATTGTAAAAACCAATGCTGTTACATTTCTTATGTACCAACTTTATTGGAAATATACGTTTTTGTTTGTTTTGTTTGTTTTGTAAAATATCGCACTACAGCACGAATAACATTCTCCTCTGCAAACGAGCATCGTCCTCTAATAAATTTTCTGTGTTCATCGAAAGCAAAATCTCTGCTTACACAAGGAAAAATTAAGAAGAAGCTTTCAGTGTTTCAGAAATATATAAATACAAGGCAGTCAAAATTTTCAGTGGAAAGTATTACGATGAACGCTCCGAGAATAAAGAAAGGCTGGCCCTACTTTCTCAGATGAATTCTGAATGCTGGGTTCATGAGCTTGAAACATGTGAACTTATATCGCGTTGTAACCATGAAGTTCAGTTCGTTATGCAATGCATGACAAGTATTTAACGTCTACTCAGTGTCATCTTAACTTGTGTTAAGATAGGTTCATCGTTTTAGTTTTGCCGTGAGTGATCGTCATAAAACCCATCATCATCAGTGTACAGCCTGCTCAAATCTAGCTCATTGTTGCATATCTATTAATGTGTTCATTATAGAACTATAATACCCCTCTCCCGTGACTAAGAATAGCAAATTTTCTTTGTCTGCATTGCAAACGCGATATCCCCCAAACTCTGAAATTTCTAAAATACTTGTGTCTGTCAACTCATTCATTTAACCCTATACATGGCAAGTGATGATACTTACCAATATACTCAAATATGAAGCTTAATTATAAGTGATGCTTGAGTAATTATTTTCATGCAATTTAAAGCCCACCATGACTAAAAAACAACGTTTGTTAACTACAGAAGAATATTTGACAAACTGGGACCCTACTGAGTTCCACCGGCCAGTGTTGTGTGTTATAATTCATGCATGCACGCTTACCAAGCACATGTTGTGTGGCACGCAGCACATCCTGCGTGTAGTCACGAACCTGCATCACGAGCCAGGGCACACGCTGCGTGGCACGCAGCACATGTTACGTGGCACGCAGCACATCCTGCATATAGTAACGAACCTGCATCACGAGCCAGGGCACACGCTGCGTGGCACGCAGCACGTCCTTCGTGTACAGCTTCTTGTGCTGGACGAGAGCAGGACCCCAAGACTCCTGTGGCTTAAATAAACTGACCAAGTCGTCCTGGAAAAAAATAAAATATGTTGGTGTTGGCCATTTAGTTCATTGATCAAGCACAATATTGCTCGTTCTAGGGCAAGATGATTTAAACTAAAGAAATAGGGAATGCGTTTTTCCCATATCCACGGTCAAGATGGAGTCCTGCAAATATGAACATCACACCGAATCATCAAATGTTTATCCACCTTTAAACAGAGACTAAACGTGAACTTGTTCAATTAATTGCCTTTTACCTCCGCTTAGGTCTATCACAGTAAACTGGGGGAAACAATTGTCAGACACCTGAACAATTTGTCAATAACTTTTTCGTTTTTATACATATTACGGTGAAAATTTTTATGTAAAACTTATATACGTCAATCAATTTTTACATCTGTTTTAACAACTCTAAAAAAACGAAATTATTTAATAAAATTTATTTTTCAAGGTAGAAGTAATTATAAAACAGGCTTGAAAATTGTATTTAACCAAATTTTGGAATAGATTTATTACTCACGAAAGACATGAAATCATTTCACAGCGAAAAATTAGCAATTTCCTTGAAACTAATAACTGGTATCTGTTTTATGAACATAATTGTTGACTATAAGCCCTACCTTTCTTACAGCAACAAGCTCAAAAGTTTAGCACGCAAATCCTGTCTCTGACGTGTTTATAATACAGTAAATGCCTAAATATACAGTACGTATGTCATCAATCGTAAATCTCACGCCGTAAATGCAGCAGATACAGGAATTTTAATCATCAGCACGACAATTAAAAAGTGACTTAAATAAGGCTCATCAGCACCAAAACTTAATTTTGACGCCACAAATGCTGGCGATAATATCACAGACGCCAGCAATATTACTTCTTTCTGAACCCAGAGACCGGATAAAAATCAACGAGACAATTAATTCTCGCTGAAATTGTCCATTATTTTGAACAATTAAACGATCGTTTGAGAAGGTGATCATAATCGTTATACATATGTATGTCCTCTGAAAGAATTCTCCTTTCAGTTTAGTCCAAAAGAAGCCGTCACTATTGAAGATTATACTGTATATCACAAGCAACTTACCTTAAAAATGTACAGAACTCCAAAACTGGCAGCGAAGAACACCACCATAGGGAGGGCGGATAGAAAAATCCCCACCGCCTTGTGCAGAGTCTCTCGTCCGGTAGGGGTTTCCATCCAGACGAGGGGATCGTCGACCCCAACCACGTACGCCCATATTTGTAACCCCTATTGGTACAAAAATTACTGTCTATGTTCTTCAAATGAGGAAAAAGACTGTTAGCTAAAAATGACTTGTATGTTAGTGAATATACAACTCAGGGGTTAGCATGATTCCACTGTCACTCGAATAATTTTTAACCGGTGAGTCTAAAATTAAACATGAAACAACAAGCTTGTACTATAGAGTACAAAAGTAGGAATAAGTTTATGTATGTTGAACCGTAACGTAATTCAAATTACACTGTCTTACCAGTACGATGGATGGCAAAATAAATTTCCAATAAAAAACGAAGGATGTCTTTGCTTGACTCATGTCTTTCATTTGCAGAAGGATTTTCTTCGAGCCATAGAAGTGAACAAATGCCAAGATTTCCATCACAGCAAACAGACTTCCAGGGACCCACAGCAAGTACTCATCTAGGCACGAGATCAAGTAGATGCCGTCCTGGACAGTTGGACGAGATGGAGGTATTTATATGGTATTTATAAGGTGTGAAAATATAAGATATTTTCAGAAACTGTTATTCCAAGCTAATATACTTCAATAAAAAAATGTAGCCCAACAAAATTCTTTCAATTGTAACACATTTTGATGACAGCAGACTTTGAAAACTATCATTTGCAGTACACTGTAGCCACTACTTGAATCTGGGCTGTTATATAGCTTATTTGTATACATTGGTCATACAAAAAAATATCTTCCGCTTAAGAAAATATTATTACAGTCCAAAAATGTATTAAGCCACACCTTTGATCAGATTTTAATTGTAAACTTTACTAACATTCATCAGCGGTATTCAGTGGACACAGCCGTCGTGTGGTTTGTAAGAAACACGTGAAAAGATACATGGATTTCGTCGACATGACTATTTATAACACGAATGTGCGAATGTATGCGTACGTGAAGAACATTTATGTGGTCGGTTTCTAAAACGGTCTCGGACGTGAAACGTGTTGTTTTTATTCCTGGAAAACACTTGTCTGAAAAAATGGGTTTAAGCGTTCTGTCTCGTAAGTTTAAAGAATAAGTCCAGGTTAATCATAGTCCCAAGTACGGTCGTGTCATAGCTCCCTATTTTCAGGAAACGCGTAAGGAGTGTGTTTACCAATAATTACACTGTAAATTAATACTCAAAGTAAATTAAAGAGCTTTAATTTTTCATTGACGTATCCCGCAGAAAAATCTTTTAATTTTTTCTTTAAACTGAAATTTAGTCTTGCGGCATTGTTCAGTAAAGAGGCATAGATGTAAAATAACTCTGTGAGATTAAAATTTAACGTAAATGGAACCCCCAAATTAGAGAATAATATGCATTAAGCGTGAAACAAGCGCGTAGTTTCTCAGACCCTTCAGCGATTCTCCACCAGAAAAGAAAACCTCAACGACGCTAGTATTATGCAAACAGACTTTTGAAGAAGATCCAACTATCTTTGGGGCGTTTTCTCGTCCCTAATAGCGTAGAGAAATTTTTAGCCGCAATGCATGGCTGATATTAATTATCTTTATAACAGCAAACGCCTTCTTTTGTTCTCGTTTACTTACAGAGCTGCTGAACCAAATACTGCAGAGGAAGCCCACGAAGCAGACGACTCCTCCGAGTATTATCCTCCTGATGCCCCGCCTCCAGCTGATGTGGAAGACCTCCACTATGCTGCTGAGGACAGTGTCCGCCAGGGTCACCATGTGGTACGTCAGCGTTAACGCAAAAGAACAGTAAAATATGAACGACGCTAGTTGAGGTATTCCAAGAGACGTCACAGCGAACGACGAAACTATGAATGAAAAGCCAAGATCTGAAACAAATTCGGAAAGAATCAATCGGAAAATTGAAACGAGCTTGATGGTTGTACTTTTTCAACTATAATATTATATGATTTTTTTTAAATTACTCTACTGCCTGTGTTTATAAAAAGTAGTCTCAACACGAGTAATAACAAAAGAAAATAAATCATGGTAATTAATTACCGTAAGTAAGGCCTAAATATTACATGAAAACGTCATGAATTTAGGAATAAAAACAAGGATGAGTGAAACTATTGTTGGAGTTCATATTAGAAACATCTATTAGTATCAACATATTGATTTTAGCTCTCTATTTTGAATCAAAAAAAGTAGTATACCCACTTGCTGCGACTTCAGTTCGCATTTCCCCTAAGAATGGGAAGAAAGCTAAGACCACGAGAAGAGAAGCTGTCAGGTTTGCAAGAATGGCGCCCGTGGTGTTCAACATGATCTGCCGAAAAACATAGGTCAAGAAAACATCAAAACATCATGTTTTAAAGAACGTTATTTTTACGACGCAAGTAAGTTAAATCTCAATAAAAAACCATCTTTATTTAGCGAGAACTGAACCTTCCTCATTAGGTATGTAAATGACATCGTTGACGTACACTCTAAAAGATTTGTGTACATTAGAGTTAGTAGTAGAAAGAACACTCAAAAGTACTGCGATGATTGAGCCAACTTGATATGGAAGCTCTTGACTAAGTCTGCCCTTGTTCAGAACTTTTTTGAGAAAAGGCGCAATTTTTTCAGCTATCAAGTTAGGTTAACATCAGTTTTCTCTATTTGCACTCTCACATTTATAATACTTCATTTGAGATTTTTCTCTCGAGTTCTTATGTTACTGTTATAAAACTCTTTCCTCAAGTTGATAAAATTTAAGACAATCCAATTTGCGTGCGAAGATTGCTTATAATTTCGAAGAACTTTGATTTTATCTCTCGTTGAATGGAGACGTACAGAAGCTAAACGGCTGTTCAAGGAAATTCAAGGCCATGAAGTTTAAAAGGCGGTCTCATAAGCAAAAGCAATTCCGAATTGGAATAAGTTCTAGTTAAGAATTGTTGGAAGCGTGAGAGTGAACTTACGGAATCTGTGTACGTGTTGTGACTAGCGCTCATAATGAGCAAAGCGATGGCGATTCCGAGCGACCAAAACACCTGAAAAAGAGACGGGATAGGTATGATGAATATACTAAAGAGGGAATGGCGAAATGGAATGATAGGTTGCTGCTTCCCCATTTCTTTTATCACACTAACAATTTTAAACAACTGACAATATCAGGAGATAAAATAGTAATGTCTCTGACCTGCCCTATAGCGTCCACCCAAATAGTGGGGTCTTTGAGGTCATCTTTGACGACCGTGAAGTTCAGCGCAAAAGCTTTGTGGATGCCCAGATCGCTCGAATTGTAGTCGAAGCCCTTCAAGGTGAAGATGATGAGCATAATATATACGATGAGGCCGATGATCCACGAGGTTAATCTGGAGTGCCAATCACGGCGAGCGAGTATGCACACGAACACCATCAACCAAATGAAAAACATCAGAAACGGCAACTCAATGCCAAATATGACAGATTCTTCGTTGAACAAAGAGTTAGTCACCACTGTCCTGGGGTAGAAAAGAATGTCAGGTTATGATAACACTTGCGTTCCTTTTTGATAAAATAGGGCAGAAAAAAGCACGTATCACTATCTCCTGTATGTTGGGAACAAAACAAAGAATCTTCTCACGAAGTCTGTAAATTTCTTGTTTCAAAAAGATCGAGTAATCACTTAGCTACAACAACATACTTGAAGTAAAACATTTTTTGGTGACCATATCTGAATGTACTCAATTCGAATACGATAGAAGAGAGAAATTTGTAATTAAAATTATCAGAAAAAATATTCGGTAATGTATCATAGAAAAAAATTACGAAAGCAAATTCCATAAGAATTTAGATTTAACGTATCTTTTAAATGCGACTCACCTAAAATAATATTCCCCTGGAGAATATATTGGACCTGTGACATTTGAAAGTCCATGGCTAGCGTTTGCAGCGAGAGGGGTTGGAATTGTAACGTTGGTACACGTTGGTTCCGAGTTCGCGGGGCAGCTTTTCCATGGTAATGGAGTATAAAAACTCTGTAAAATGTATACGAGGCTCCAACTGATAACTGTGCTGCAGTACAGCGTTGCCAAAAAGCACGTCACCAACGCACCCACTCCCACACCTGCGATCATAAAGAAGCGCACTTGTACACTTGATGCTTGCATATGGCTTTCTCTCACGACTCAAAAGATAAAATACCTAAGAATCTCGACCTGGCTTGCACCCTAGGGGACATAGTGTGCTACTTAACGGTACCATGATGCAAATATCAGAACCTTTTCAATATATTTAACATCAAATTTTAAAAAAAGATGCTTTGTGATGTTTTACGGTCACTGCATTGTCCTGATCAAACTGTAGCTTGCACTGCCCTACCAGCGTTTGCACAGACACACGTGTTGCTCTGCATCTTAAAATATGCAAAATTGGAGCGGTACTTATATGTACCGTCAGTATCGAAAGGGTTAAATTCTTTACGTAATTCGCTTTGAGCCTGAAAGTTGAACTTTGACGTGCACAATGTAATGAACTTCTCGTTGCTTAAAAAAATTGGCAATTCTCTCATTGAAAACGGTGTGAAAATATATATTACAGTCTTATTTTTAAATTTAAATATTTTAAAATTACAATAACTTTTCTTCTGTAGCGATTTTTGACATTAAAAATTATTTTCTATCAAAAAACGAAGATCAGCTAGGATGGTGTTTTCTACTTCAAAAAATCGTACTTTTAATTTACCGATAGTATTTATTCAATCTATTTCATTGGTAAACTTTATATAAAAATCTAGCAGAATTTTTTGACGAGTGCGATAGGAATAAAATGGTGAATATAATTTAAGCTATGAAATCTTCTGAATAAGTCATTCGTAATGTTTTCCTCTTCTTCACAAATTTTAGTAGCAAAGGAAGATATTTAATCCATGCATAATTTCATGTTGAAACAAAAACATTGCAATCGAAAACTTTCCTTCGCCGATACACACCTTCACGGACCCTTGTTGATAAACTGACAAAAAATGAGCTACATATCAATCTAATTTATGATTATTTATGATTTAAGATTATAAATTAAGGTTTATGATTTAAGATTAAAATTCGAAACTGAGAAATTGTCGTTCAAAAATATTGTTAATAGTATGTACCGTCATTTCTAGTGTTAAAATTACCTGTGAATAGTGGAAAGCAGCGGTAGATGTAGATTGGCCCCAGTGAAGAGTGTTGAGCCATGCTCACCTCAAGCACGTACAGGGGTGCCCCAATTGCGAATAAGGTAATTACGTACACCAGAAAAAATGCAGCTGTAAGTACAAATAATCAATGTTAATATATTTAAAGTTATTCATTTGATAAAAGTAATGTTGTGACGCAAGTGTACTTCCCAAACTGTAAACATTTATTTACATTAATATTCAAAGCGTATGCTTTCAATTCTTTTCACGGATATTCTTAGTTATTCTCCAACAGATTGCAATTTTTTTCTTATACATAAAAGTTATCAAACTAAAGAATATTTTTTCACACACTTAATGGTACGATGGCACACGCATGTTTACGTTTCTTTCAATCGAAATTTCGTTGAAATGAGTACAATCAAACTGGTGATATTTTATTTGACATTGAAAATGATCTTCGACCATTCTCTCCACAAAATGGAGGTACAGAATCACATATTGGGCCCTTGAGTCTTGTATCATAAATATTCACGGAGTTGAGTCTTCCCACAATATCAAGTGAATATAATCGAAGTATTTTTATTGAGCTGATATTCTCAAGTTAAAGTGACCTCCTGTATAATTTCAGGTCAACGTTGGAGTGCAACAAGCTTTGAAGATGAAAGAATGAAACTTCAATAAATCTTTCAACTGTATTGACTAAGTTGTAACTCTCCATGTGTAACATCAGGTACAGTAAAATATCCTACTTGGTTAATAAAATTAATTTACATATGAACGGGTAATATTTTGCTCAAAAACTCGTAACTAATAACCAATGGGGATTTATGCCCATTTCAAGTTAAATTTGTTTTTAAAAATTATGGACTGAGATCAAATCTGAAACTATGTAGATTCTCATAGAGGAAAATAAATGTGTTTCGGCACAGTGTAAAGCTACCTCATCCTCTAACCTCATATGTAACTAATGTCACTAAATTGCGGCATGGAAAAATATGCCAAATTCCAAACTAGTAACTCACATCCAGTATAACTGCTGTGTTTCTCTACCAGAAATGGGATCCTGAAGAGTACCGGTGACGCCACAGCCAAGTGAAGATGATGCAGGATGAAGGCAGAAATTTTATTGCGCGGGATGTGCACTCCGCGAGACATGGTCTCCCTCTCCGCCGTGCTGTTCGAGTCTTCTGCAGCGGCGCTGTGGTGGGCCTGGGGGAGGGGAAAAATTCACGTGCTGAATGTACACACTCGAATATTAGGTTGTTACAAAAATAATGGCCGATTTCAGAAGCATGCGTTGGCCTTCGAGCGGCCATTATTTTTGTAACAACCTAATATTTTCGCTCCAGTATAGCAAGGAAAGAACCTAATTGTATTATGATTAACTTACACAATGGTGCACCTAACTAAACTTTCACAGCGGGGGGAAAATGCAGGAATCACAGCGGTCAGGGTGAGCAACTATCGCAAGGCGACGTGAAATGTAACCAAAACGACTTCTCATTGGAATAGTACATTTGAATGTGTCCTGATTCAGAAGCTATTCTTCGATAAGCTTGTAGGAGCATAAACACGATGCATGAGATGCAGTCTCCAAATTTACAAAACAAAATCCTGGGTCACAAACCCAGAAAATTAATACAAAAAAGGCTTCAGTTTGACAGCAATGCTGGTATCTGGCAAAGCCGCACTTTAATGAACTCACAAATGATTATTTAATTACGCAGAATACTGGCTTTTTGAAAGCAGTCACTGAACGGAAAATTTGAGCAATTTCTTGTTTTTTTAGAAATTGTGGCGTGATTCTCTCGAACTCCGCTGTGAACCGAGTTGCACTCTCAAATTCTTTAGTTGATATTACTTTATGTAATGTGAGTTTTCGTAATGTTGAAGAGAGGTAGCTTCTGAGATCCTTAGATTCTTATAATTTTGACTACATATTGCTAGCAACTGATTTTCATTTAATTCATGTTTGAAAACCTTTCTATACTGAATTGCGCCCTTGCTCTGTGTCATGTTCTGCATAGGCTCAAAATGCGAAGTTTTACCGCCCCGACAATCCAATAATACAAGAACACTTAAGTCGTCACCGTCTCAAGTCTTCAACATGTCTGACAATCTTTGCTTTGGCCGGCCATAAGCTGACCAATTTGCCAGACTCTTGAGTTGTCGCAACTTCAAGATAATTAACTCAGACTGAATGAGGAAATTCCTGCCACAATAATTATCTCTGTTGGATCATTGACAGCAATCACACACAGCCACGCCTCTCAAAAATACGGATAACTCAAATGTTTATACATTTTATTATTCAGTGACAGAAGGAAATCATGTTGTTTTTTATAGTGGCCGATTGCCAGCGACAATTGCTTGTAGCTTACGTTCAAGACGTACATTGATTGATCCTACATTAACTACAAAGGGTCGAAAAGATTAGCCAGTTAAAGCCAATTTCTGAGCTTGTTTCCGCTGACCTACACATACTCCTCTCATAAGAATACATTACTCAAATAATTGACAACAGTTATATAAGTTTTGAAGATATTTTCATTACAATTTCCTTTTCATTGTTGATGTGAATTACGAGAGGAGAAACTGTGAAGATTAGGCCACTTTTTCATCTCACACAATCAGTACTACATGAATTTAAACGACTGAGTGACACCCCTAAAATATCCCAATTGCTCCTTATCACTTTCTACGAACACGAATTCATTGCTGATAATTGCGTGAATTAATTTTCGAAGAAGATACGCATGATCCTTTGATGTGTTTAATTTTGTGGTAGTATTTTTATTACTCACAACTTCAGTTTTGATGTGTTTGTCAATTTCGCGCTTGTCGAGCTGCGTAGGAATTTGACCGATGTTGTTGAGGGTGCCCTTACGGGACGTGGCACTGTCTTGGTCCTCCTGCACCTCCTGCAGCATCACTCCTGCAGGGCCTTCCACGAGCTCTGCACGCAGGGACGGTAGCCACCATTTTATTTCAGCAAAAGCATTACGACGAACATGGCGTAAAATACAGTAATGACAAGGTTAACCAATTTTCGCGAACTTCTACCAGCTCTGTATCATCAAGTTTACTATTTGATTTCGAAAAGACAGAAGAGAAGTAAATATGGAACCTTGGTTTTAATGTCATAGTAATAGCAACATTGAGATGACTTTAGTTACACAGTTTTTTGTAACTTGAGTAATAGTACTAAACAACTTAACGAAATTAAATCCTTGAAATCTCTGTATGCAGAGACTTTTTCAATTATATTCTACGAACTATTTATGTATATTTTATGTTATGATACTTAATAGAAGTAGAGCTACGAGCTTTAATTGAAAATGAGGAAATTTCGCATTAATACATTCCCTCACAAAAGATGCATCGTTTCAAAATGACCTCGTAATATTTTTGGGACCAAATAACTAAGGAAGTTTAGTGTATTTGGTATAAGCCCTAATTGAACTCAGGTAATCTAAGATAGATTTAATTATAAAACTCGATCTCACGACACTAATCTAAGGAAAAGATTTATGATTATTTCTGCAATGTTAGTAGTAGCAAAAGAAAGCAACGCTTCAAGAATAATTGTTTTCAGGGCTTCATGCACAACAATACTGTACGTACACCGAAACTAATGGGTTAGTACTACACCTTAAAGTTTAATTTAGGCTTAAACTACAGTAAAAGTACCGTCAAAAAAAGAATTGTAATGCCACTTTTAATTTTGTATCAATTCTGTGGCTAGGGCATGCGTGATTGTTTATTAAACTGGAAAAATTTTCAGAAATTGGCGTGTAATTGGAGAAGCACAGCTGATATCATCCTGCCAATGAAAGCGCAGAGAGCTAGTGTAAACAAGCCAACATTAAAAATTTCCCAAAAACTACCATTGTGCTTGGTTTAATTTCTTTGAAAGAATAAACAAATGACTAAACATTCTGGGACACGGACCGAAACAGAGGTTTCTCAAAAAGTTCAGTGCATTTGCATAACACAAAGATTCGCGCATTTATATTTTCTGGCGCAATTTTTCCGAGATGGTTAGGTCTTACTTGTTACAAACGCCATGCATCTTATAAGGCAAAGTGGATTCACAATAACGTCGATTCAGAAAAATAACATTGAGCGAACACGTTGAAGACGATTATTTTTATTTTCCCCTTTATCTCGATTCAGCTATTTTCTGCCATTAAGATTGATCGCCAACGTAGAAAATAGAGAGCACGGTATTCATCAGTCATCTTCAGTTTAACTCTTCATTTCAAGCACATATGCTCACGCTTCATATACTTGTGCACGTGGAACATTTATAACCACGGTACCACGGCGATAGCGCGTGCTGTGAGGCTGTTTCTAGGAGCTAAGGTATGTACTTCTTCTTCTTGTTTCACTTTTATTGGAGCTTCGGAAATGAGTCCATGCAGCTCCAAGGTTACACGGTCTAGCAATGATTCTATAACTGTTGGAAGATCCGGATTTGAGGATAAAAGCAAAGAACTGGGAATTACAGTCAGCGACGAAATTATTCGTACACCCACCAATGTTCAATACTTTTAGTGATTTCTTAAAATTTAACGCTAGTATGATTTAAAAGTTTTTATGTCATTGAGCACAAAAAGATAAATTTAAAACTCGGTTTTCATAGCGACAGATTTAATTTGATTAACTTAACAAGAACATCATACAAAAATGAATTTACAAAAATCTTCATACGATGAAAACTTTCCGTTTCAAAGGTATCATTTCATGTAATTATAAGGAATTTACATTTTCATTTTTGGGCAGATCATTGGGGAACATTCACTTATCAGCGTATTCTATGAAGTTCCAATAACGAACATAGCGTAATGCAATAAACATCATTATCAGTCGCATTTTAACGGAAGGTTGGTTACTACAAAAGAGCCCAGCATTGATTTTAGGTAAAGTATTTAGGACTCTCAAAAGTCCAGTAGTAGTTACAGAATTAATTCAAAATTCTTATCCCTAGATCTAACGTGCATAATGCCTTCAAGAAGTTCAAAGAGTTTAGAATGACAGCGACGTTGCCTGGGCGTGGAAGACCACCGAAATTGTCACCAAAAGCTGGGCACAAACTTTGTTGCTAGGTCAATATAAATCGAAGAGCTGGGTTTAAATGCATCACCAAAGACTTGAATACGTAGGGCATGAGCGTAAGTACTCATAGGATTCAACTTAGTTTAAATATGAATGGTTTATGTGGAAATACTCGTACACCACGACGGACGCCTCTTCAAGTCCCATCATTTTACAGCTTGTCTAAATTTTGTTCAGACTTTCTTGGGCAAAGAAAATTGTTATTGCGAACGAATTTTATTGAATGATGCAGTAAAAATTGATTTGTGTGGAAATAATGATGCAAACAATATTTGGCATCAGAAAGGTGAGGCTTTTCAGAACACCATCCCAACAGTTAAACATAGAGGTGGTTGCACAGTGTTTTCGGATTGTTTCAGCTCAAATGGAACAGGTAATTCAATTGCAATCAAAATAGTAATGAAATTTGATGACTACATCAATATACTGAATGAAAACCTCAAGTTACCGACGTAAGATATTGGGCTCTGCCGGAGGTTTAAATTCCAGCACGACAATGCCCCTACCCATACGTCTAAATCTATGATTGCATGGCTCTATAAAAAGTAAATTACAGTTTTGCATTAGCCTTCTATGAGTCCTGACTAGATTACACTTGAAAATCAATGGCGAGAATTGACAGTTCAATTGCAATGTCGGGGTCTGAAAAACCTTCATGAATAAAAGCATGCAGCTATTGAAAAATTAAATAATATCCCAGCACAAGCATCTTCAAATTTGATTGTAAAGTATTAAAACCTCTTTATGAAAGTTATCACGATGAAAGTTCATGCTATTGACAATTCATATTGTTATTGCATTCCCTTGTTGTAACTGTACGAAGATTTTTGGCGATTTCTTTTTTAAATTATGATTTTTGTCTCATTTGTTAAATTAAATCTGTCGTTCAGAGAACTGAGTTTTAAATTCATTTTCATGCACTGAATAACATACAAACAGTTTGGAATCACCTGAACATTAATTTTCTAAGATATGACTAACAGTATTGAACACTGGTGGGTGTGTGAATAATTTCGTCGCCAACTGTATATCCCTGCGAAACTGCTTGCCTTTGCATGAATTAAGGAATCCTGGATGAACCACTTACTCTACTTAATTTTATGCACCCACCCAAACGCGACGTTTTTCGAGTAGGTTGGTTGAGAGCCCGTTGTTGTTGCTGTAGGGAGAATGAAACAGCGCTGCCACGGCGCGCGTGCAGCCTGGAGTTCCCGCTGGGCGGTGGCACTCCATCATTTGTGTCCATGCCGCTGGCGGTGTCGCTGTCATGTCTCATCTCTACCATCTGGTAGGAAAATGCAGTTTTTGAGATGTACAAGCGTTCCTTGCTACTTGCTAGATGTGTAAGGATTGAATAATCGTATTTTGGGATGTTGGCTGCCCACTTCTAAATTTCGAAAGATAATACGAGGTCATATCTCAATGGGTAAAGCAGAAGTAGCAAATAATTCTAAAAAATAGCCTGAAGTCTATTTTCAAATCATCATTCATTGAAAAATTATGATTTAGATGTCGTTCTGAAGCGATGAGTCAATGCGTTTTAGTTTTATTTTGTACACAGCTGTGCCTAGATAACAGCCAGAGAGTACTTTCATCACGTAGTACAAGTACCTTATTTTTCAGTTTGGATCAAGGTGGAATTTTATTTAAAGGGTTTTACTCATATTTTTTGCCTCTGCAAGTGGTAACGTAGAGTCTAATGTCTGATACATTCAATTATTTAATAAATGCTCTGACTGTAACTCCTTCCGTTCAATCCATTTGCGATGTAAACCTAAAAAGCTTTCTTGTTAATTATTACTCATCGCTCAGGCCAACTACAGAACGCAAGCAAATGTCATTGATACATTTTAAAGAAGTCTTTCTTCATGGAGAACTCTTTGTCTTGATGAATTATTTCACGCTATCATAGACACACACAAAAAAAAAGCTTTTTCGACTTGTATGATATTTAGGTCCACCAAATAATACAGTTGGATCTTGTCGATTACTTTTAAAGATTAAGATACTCGTAGAGTAAATTAAAACTACGATTTGCATTTAAAACACAATAAATGTAACATTAGGTAGTCTACAACCAAGTGGTGATGTCCTTGCCATGTTATAGTTATTTTCTTAAAATCTTTGGGAGCATGAAACATTGTACCACACAACATTTTCGTATAAAATATATTAGCTTCAAGTGCTACTATCATTGACAGTGCATAGTTTGATAGTTTCCAAGTCTGTGAGAAATTAGCTCACTTTTCTCTTTACATACAGCATCCCCCAGCGATTGATAGCTCTGAAAAACAGCTAGTTTGTAAATGAAAACGATAAATATGCATTTGATGTCACCGATTTTGTGTCATTTTAAAACCTCGAAATAAATTATAAAATCTATTCCTGAATTCTGAAATTCTTTACTAGTTGCAATTACGTTACTACTTGAAGTTTAGACGATGGTGGTAGGAATAACCCCACAAAAATGTCGCGAGGGAAATCCCAAGTGTTGCTCTTTATCAGGGAACTGATATCCGTTCCATCGTGATTAGAATCATGTTACGATTGTAATCATTTTCGTAAAGACATTTCAAGAATTTAGAATTGAGACACTTCAACATAAATGTGCACAACTATTTACAATTCTTGCCATTGCTCTGAGTAATCACCCACCCAATAAATGAGATACTTCATCGCTGAAATTTAAAGCATTCAGTGAAGAAATTTCTCGAATCCCCTCATCTCCGGGCTATTAACGGGAGTTACCTCAAGCGCCCAAGGCTGTAAAATTGTAATTTTGTTTTTTCAATAAAATGCGTTACAGAATAAATTATCGCCCAAACTTTCCATTGCCCATTGTTAAATGTATGCTGAAGCAGAAGTAACTTCTCATCGTATATGTCGCATAAGTAACGTTCATAAGGCTTAGATAAATTTCCTGCTAGTTAACTACAGTTCTTTCAGCAGAGAATTACAAGAGTGGCTACCCGAGTATCAGTCATAACAGAGACATACCAGAGAAACTACTTGTGTATTAATCAAGACAGAGACGTGCCAGATGGCTACCTGAGTATCAACCACAACCTAAACGCGCCAGAGACCACATACCTGAGTGTCAATCATGGCAAAGACGTGTTAGACGGCTACTTAAGTACTGTAGTCTAATAAAAAACACGCACTAGTGATCACGAAGAAAGAACGTTCGTTACCACTAGACTAGAAGTCGAAAAGAATAATTTCGTAAGAGTTTACTAGAAAGAAACAACTAAGCAAAAATCAGGACAGTAGGGGATGAAAATGAAACCTTGCGCATGGTTGAATGAGGGTTGGTGTATGTTAAGTTCAAATATTGTATAATAGTTACAGAAATTCTAAAATTATACCAATAATTTAATTTGTTCAACTTGTGTTCACATGCTATATTTTTACACCTTTTTTCTTTTCAAATAGTGTGTAGTGCAGGCAATGATGAATGATTATGGAACGTTGCCATTCGTTGGGTCGGGTTTGGAAATTTTGGGAGCACTATGTCACACTGCACCCTCGCAGTGCCTCTTTCGTTGAGAGGAAGATAGAAAATCTGTGATGTTAGGTGCGTTTTGACTCGGTTGGAGGGACTCTAAAACCGTGTGGATTGTTTGTCTACGTGCTGTCGTACATTGCTACTTCAGTCTGTTGTTCTACAATTCGCACTTTGGTTCATATTCTTTGATCGTATTTTGAAGTTCAGAATTTCTTGGGAGTTTGTTGCAGTGTTGAAATATCTTCGATAGAATGTCGAGGTATCGCTAAGCCTATCAATGCAGAGCTAACAAATAGTTTAACATTTGAGTTTGAGATACAGAGAGAGGTATAAAAGTCTTTGAAGTACGTTTAAAATGCTGAATTTTGTTCTTCATCTGATAAATAAATCAGCACGTGTTGAATGTTGTGCCTAGTATTATATCATTCTGAATATATTGGTAAAATAGGTTGTCTACGAGACTGTCAGAGGTGTTGCTTCAGTCAATAGAAAAGCTTTACATTCATTTGTCTCTGTAAGTATTTTCTATTTGTTCTTGTACGTATTGGTATGTTAAATGACATGTTCGATTTCCTGGGTTAAAGATTTTAGAGTGTATACCTCTACCGTTCTTTGTGTAATAAAGGCTGTAAAATATTAGGTGCGAAAGGTATTTGAAGAGAAAGTATATGTTTTTTACAATAGCAGCAAGTTGTTTCACCTTATATTTTCTACCATTTATGGTTATCAATGGCAGACGTTATGCTTACATAAATGAAGAAGTACGCAAATTTTGTCCACGAAGACATCATATAGAAGTCTAATGTAATGAGAAAAGGAGATTATTTTTCAGAATAGGTAGAGTAAAATTGTTTAATCATATTTGATGAGCTCCTAAGCCAACTTAAAAATCCAGCAAAGGAATATATCATAGGGTTCACCATGACACAAGTCTTGAGCAATGCAGACGGAGGGAATATTTTCATTATCACATAATCCCAAACATTTGTATAGATATTAACTTCTAAGAAAATTCAAGAACTGGACAGTGAATATAATGCTGTAAGTTTATTGTTATTGGCGATGAGGTAACATGAAGCATTTAAGCATCGTTGTCTATTATAAGAATGTTGAGATACTTTAAAATATTGTACAGTTTATCCTATGACTACGACAGGAAATATGTAAAGCCTCAGTGGGTCGCACAATTGCAACAATGAACGAAAGAAATAATTTTTTTTAGCCTATTCAGGAATGGCTGATATACCTAATTCTATTGATATCCAATTATTTCTAAATTATTAAGGCTAACATCTGAAGACTAGTAATCATGCCTCTATCAATAGTGTACGTCCAAGATCGCATATTAATGGAGTAGGACGTCATTAGAATAAGATTGAAACTTCAGTCAATTGTTTACAAGAATAATACGAATTCTTGTTTCTTAAGACCATCCCCCAAACTGTGGGTTTCTTTTCGTCATTACCCTAAGAGTTATAAATAACTTTTATCTGATATTGTTAAGTTAGTAACTATTCGTATCGCATTCTGCCTCCTCTCTGCAATCAATTAAATGGTTAGAGAAATATGTTCAGTATATCTACATTTTATCATGAAATTTCCCATCTGCTTATCTTATCCAATAAGCTGCAAATGAGATCAATATCCCTCAATAAAGATGTTCTACTAACTGATTTGCGATCCTTTGATGCTAGCTTATTATGCGTCATATTAACTTTTAAAAATGTATCCCGTTCACTCCCTGTTTTCTACCAATTTGAGGAGAAACCAATTGCATCATCTTCATCGGATTTTTCCACTCCACCATAATAATTTTCCGAAAACCCTGATTCATCTTCAGGTGACTCCTCTCTCATATTGCAAAGATGAGGAACATCGGTCATAGCTTACGATTTAAAAGCTACTAGATCCAGTCTTCCGTGGGTTGTGTCCTCAGAACACTACAAGTTAGGATCACTGAATATGCCCTTCCGAACAATCGAACAGACAATGTCATAGTTCCTCCAGGGCGTGGTTAGCATGTATGATTATTGTGCGTATCTTGCTTGTACATACATTGTACATACTGAGTTAGGCCAAATCATAAACATAAATTGAGGTTTCAAATTCCTGTCCTATAAGATGGAATCTTATTATATCATCACTACACCATACTGACAAATTTTCTCGCATTGACATGCAGACTGCACATGCCCTAAAAATAGTAAAGCGTTCAGATGCGTTGTGTGTTTCCTAATTCTTCCAAATTTTTTGAATGGGTACAGAAGATCAATATTTTGGGTTAGTGGCATTGGTTTGTTGTTGAAACAAAATTTTACCCAAAGTTCAGGTAGTGAAGAATTTTTGGGTACTTCCCTATCAGTTTTCTTTACTTCTGTTTAGAAAACTATGAATCTAGTCCAAAATTTCATTTCAGATGTTTCCTTCTTGTAAAGAGCGCCATTGTCTGGATTTTGCACGGTATTAACACGTTGCCTGCGATTGCCTAGCTGGTGCAAATCTTTACTTTGTACACACAGTCACTAGAAAGCCTTGAAAAAATTATAGAACCTAACCTGAGCGACCCACCGGCGGGTCGTATCGCACTCAACGTGTTATCAGCTAATGATATCCCATCTGGAACTTCAGTGCACGTTATCATAATTTGCCACCAAAATATTTCCAATTACTCACAGAATCCCTAATTATAAATACATAATAAGTTATCAATTTTACCCACGCTGTCCATAATTATCTGCACTCACCTTGAATACTTGTAACCGCCTGTTTTACAGCCGTATGCAGCAGTTATAATGAAGAATCTTCACTGGAAGTTAAAAATTTCCTTGCCTAGGCAAGATCAACTGATCAACTGTAAAAAATAAATCTAGAAAGCTAATTTGGTTAATTTTCGCTTGTTCCGATTGCCAAAAATTATTCTCAATTCATCATGATAACTCAATAGATTTCTATTTCTCGAATATTGAGGTGTTTCAATTTCCCTTCACACAGATAAATGGTTAATTTATTGAATTTTCCCGTAGTTTATTGTGAAGGAATTTTGCACGTGCTTCATCTAGCACTATTTTATGTAATGTCTTTTGAACAGAGACGTCAAAACTTGCAACCCATTAGACCAAAGAGTAATCTGCAGACTAGTTCATGAAAAGGTTCCTCGAATGTTTTAATTCACAAAGATCGCACGTAAATGTAACATTTAATCACACGTTTGCATCATATTTCAACCAGCAACTATCACCTACAAGCGTTTGGCTCCAATTGGTCTTCACAAAATCGAAGCCACGAGAATAATCACGACTTGAAGGAAGGTATGCTTATCTTTCCGACCGTGAGAATTCAACAAGGTGTTTTGAGATTTGTTCTCACGCTAAAGTACTAACACCACAGATTTCTCACGCCATTGCATAACTAGAATAGCATAGTTCAATCATCAACATTGGGTTAATGTTTATCATGGGCTTTCTGAGAATGAAAGGTTTATTCATGAGCTCCGGAAACATCTTTTTCAGATGCATTCTGGAAGATTGAATTCATGAGACGAGCGAGTAGGCGTAGGTCAGTCCACATTGTAATTTGCAGCCCAGTGTTGTGTTGAAATGTTTATGTCTATGGGAACCTTAGCGCAGTTGGCTGGCTGTCGTGGAATTTTCCTTATTTGTTACAGTAATAAGCCGGGAAAAAACAATTAAGTCATTATATTCAAAGCACTACAGCTGTACACCAATCAAAAGCTAATGGTCACACATGTGGAACAAAACTATGAATGTTCTTTTGTTATAGTGAAACTGAGGAATTAAAAACACACGGTGAACATTTTTGTATAAGAAAGAGAAAATTTATGTTTATTTAAATAACAATTCAGTAACTTGAAGGTCCTTGGCGTCTAATGAATGGTGTAACATTTACCAGTGCATTATGTTTCAGTATGGCATTAACCATTCAGTAGCATCATCACAAGACTGCGTGATCTAGTCATCACAAGACTAAGTGATCTAATCATCACAAGACTGCGTGTTCTAGTCCTTACAAGACTGCGTGATCTATCGTCACGCAGGATAGCCACCAGTGAAAAAGACACTTTTCACAACATGTCGTGCACCAGCACTTATACCGTCTCTTGCACCATCTTGTGCATTGTCTTGTGCATTGTCTCGTACACTCATTCATACGTTGCCTCGTGCACTGCATTATGCCATGTCTCGTACATTGTCTCGTGCATTGTCTTATGCACCGTCTCGTGCACCATTTTTGGTATCTCTAGTGCGAAGAAGCGGCCAACAAGGCTGAATTTTTAAAGTAAAGTTAATAATTATCGTGACAGCGAACACGATGCCTCGGCAGGCTCTGCAACTCTCGAGGTGTAGAAAAAAAATCTGCTTGGCATGAACTTACCCACATGTCTTGCACCTGATATAAATAAACTTGTAGCTGGTCGAATTCTCACTCAGGAGACATAAATTGCTAACAATGTTGGTACAATGTTCATTCAAGTTATAACATCTCTGATATTTTTTCTCAGAGTTGGCAGCACCGAACGGTGCACAGAACTCTAGCGGCAGCGGCAAGAGTGAAGACTGTCTTTGACATTGAAAATGGCGAAGTTTCCATGACAAGAACAGCATGCAATCGTTCATTTTCTCTATTTGAGGAATGTGACTCCGATTGAAATTCCTTTTCAGTTGATTGAGACATGTGACGATGGTGTAATGAATGTGTCTAATGAGTGTGAGCCCGTTAAAGAACGCAGGACGTCGGCATAGCTCCAGATGGTCTAACGACATGATCGAGCGACGGGAAAAATTGTTTTGGAGAATCCCCGAATGAGTGTGGAACACATCACCTCCAAAGTTGGTATTTCCATGAGATCTGAGCAGACAATCGTGCATGAAAACCTGAAAATGCGAAAAGAGACCTCCAGGTGAAAACCACGAATGCTGATGGACGACCACAAGGCTGCAGGCGAGGCATATTATCAGGCAATGTTGACGCATGATGACGGCATGAATAAGACTTTATTTTCACTTATTATGACAATGGATGAGACATGGATGGCGTTCTTTAATCCTGAAATGAAGCGTCAGTCAGCTGAATACACACAGACACAGACGCCAAACGCCATTTTAAGTATCACAAACACTCCTGACTCTCGCCGCTGCCGCTAGAGTTCTGTGCGTTGTGCAGCGCTGTCATATGTTACGTATTTACAAGTGTATGCGCATTTTAAAACAAACTGCATGTTTCTATCTGTTTTCAGTTGTGACAAAAAACATCGAGGTGTTAAAACTTGAATGCACCTCGTATTATACGTGGCATATCTCTCGAGGATTCAACGCAGACCTACGCACAAAAAGAGTTACAAGTATTCATAAGACTAAGAAAGTTTTTTATGTTGTAATGTTTCAAATTGTGAATGGTATCGTTTGCGTTGCGGAATTCGTTGAAACATTGAATTGATAACGTTTGGTAGTGTGGTTTCACTCAAATTCACCAATATGTCAATGTACTTTTTCTTAGTGTGAAACAAACTCGTCAGTGACAACTACTGTGTATTAAAGATACGTCCATTTTTAAAATAACTTCAAATCAAATCTCAGTTGTCATGTTATTTAGACTATCTTAATAATTCACCTTAATTCAGTAAAACGAGGAATTTTGTCGATTTGTTTCATGAGTTTTAAGAGCAAAAATATTTCTTACATTCGGCTTTTAAAAGTACGAAGGCCTTAATTTCCACGATTCGTCCGTTACTCATAAAATTATGACACTTCCTTCTCATAGTTTATCGAATGTCTTTACATTGATGTGAAAACAAAAGAAAAATCTGTGCATAATGCTTTTTGCCAAATAAAATAAAGGATTAAAATGTTTCACAAAAGTAACCGCCGAAAGTGATCTTGTACTCAAGGTATCATAATAAAGGGAAGTAAATGGAATCGAGTGGCATTTCTGAACAAAACGTTTATTGAAGGATGTTGCTGATGAATTCCAACGATCGACATAAAACTAACATCATTTCTCTACAAGTGCTCAAGAAAATCAGTCTTCTGAATAGAGGACTTGATATGCATCCAATAATCAAAACGTTTGCCTAAATCATTCCCAACTCATATGTACATAGTTTTAACAATTAAAGTACAATATCGGATACGCTAAATCCATGAGGCATCAAAAATATTCTAAATCCAGTGCGGTGGGCGTAACAAACAATTCAACAAATAGCTTTTTATTTTTCTCGCTTTTTCAGAGACGTTAATCAGTACAGCGATATTTTCTTTTATCTTTCCAACACTTAGCGAAGCCTGAATTAAGTCTATCTTCGTTAAAACCTTGACCAGGTGTACGGAATAGTGTCAGTACTCTGGTAGGATTTAACTCCTAATTTTTCATACACATAATATGCATGTATTGCAGCAATCAATTTTTCATTGTCTTCTGCTTTACTGGTAATATCGCCCTTTAAATGTCAGGATTGTTAGCAATGGCCAATTTGACTT
The DNA here is from genome assembly GCA_006783055.1 of Trinorchestia longiramus. NCBI lineage: Eukaryota > Metazoa > Arthropoda > Malacostraca > Amphipoda > Talitridae > Trinorchestia > Trinorchestia longiramus. Next base: position 183,592 of record VCRD01000212.1, on the reverse strand, counting down.
TGAAAGTTTAAAAGCAATGCACAGGAATAAGGTACGAGCAAGTTGTAGATGATATCATCATTGTAATCGAGATAGTTCTGAAAATATTTTCCATTTTATCTTATTTACTAGTATTTGATACTGGAAAGGTGAATAAAAAATCGTGTCCAGAAAAGTATTAAACACGAAATAATTGATGCAATTATTGCTTAATAGGATTCATAATATTTTATAAGAAATACTAACCTAAAATCGATTCTGATGTTTAGAACGTGCAGAATATAGTACTTTTAACGAATTAATCAATTGGAAATCAAATTAATTTACAATTATAAATACGGAAATGTCATCATCCTCTTCATTTTCTGAACCCACCGGTAAATTTATGGCATTTATTACGAAGTTTTAGTACTGATAAATATAAAGTCCTCATTGGAGAAGTCATTGTCATCTAACTCATGAGTTTCGTTTGTATTTGCCGTAAGCATAGTAACAATTTCTGCTCCATTTGCAGGAGCTTCTGTTGTGGTTGAGGGTTCAGTTTCACTAATTTCAGCGTCAACTGAACTATCATCGGGCTGATTTGAGGATGGGGGTAGAGAAACTGGTCGAACTTTGGTCTCTTGCGCTATGTACTCTGGAACTCCAGGCCTAGAAGAAGGTCGTTTTCTGAAACGAGGAGATGTCTGCCTTCTTTTCTGATTGAGAGTCTGCGGTTTAAAAGTTTCTGTGTTTTGGGGCTGAGGTATTTCTTTTTGAAGAGATGAATTTCCGCTGATAGGCCCTGCCGTTAGTTCCCGAAAAGAGGGAGGCAAAGTCGTAGTCAATTGGTGAGTCCTCAACCATGTATCGAATATTGAGGCTGTTGTACTCTTCTCCGGAGGTATAGTTGACGTTACTGTTGGTTGACTGGTCGTCGTAGTAGTCGATGAAAACCTTGAGCGGAAACGGGGCCATGAAAGTTCAGACTTGAAATTTTTAGCCTCAGGCGTGATAGTGGTAGCCTCTGTTGTCGTCGATGTCGTCGTTAAGCGTTTGCCATGTTCTACACGAGTAGGCCATGGAGTAAATGGGAGTCCAAAGTTATTTTGGGGCCGAACAGTAAAAGTAGTATTCGAGTTTGAATCTAAGTTTTGGTCTATGGTAGTGACTAGTGTCGATGAAGGTGTAGTAGACATGAACCGCCCTCTAAACCTACGGGACCATGGAGCAACAGTGGTTGACAAATTAGATAATTCATCATTTCCTCTGTTAGTTTCTATTTTATCAAGCTCAGTGTTGGTTGTTAGTCCTGGTATAGAGCTCAACGAAGTTTTAATATCAACACCAGAACCAACAGGTATGAATCTGGGGAAAGAAGTACTTGTTGAAATGAAAGAACGCCTAGTGACCTGACTTGGGAAGGTATTTAATTGAGCTTCGAACTGAAATGGGTTTTGTATGTTTTCCCTTTCGGGTAGTAGGAGCTGATTTGGAATTGGAGAGATCGTGGTGCTTTTGAATGGAGTAACTCGGTGAAGGAAAGTCTGCTGTCTAAATTGGTTCAAGTTATCATGTTGCTGCGAGGTAGACGGAGAAAACCCAATCGCAGCTGTCCCCTTGCTGTTCGTTACGTTGTCCTCATTCTCAACAAGCTGACTTTCCCGGAGAATATTTCTGATATGACTTGAATCGTGAACTGTGATAGAATTGCCTCCAATACTTTTTTGTCTATTGAATGCCCCTACATTTTGAGAGAATTGACCACCCACTCCAGTAATTACCCTTTTTAAATCAACATTTTGATTGTTGTTAATATTGTTTTGAAAATTATGAAAATTGTTACTTCTTGGTATGGCGGTCTGAGCCAATGATACTGGTATTTGATGAATCACCAGAGAAGGATCATTCAAAAAATCGAAAGCAGCACCATGAGTCCCTGATTGGTGAGAGATAATTTCAGTTTTGATGACATTGTTGGCCGAGTTATGTTGTATAGGATTATTCTGCGTTGAACTAAAGGCATCTTGTCTAAACTGATTTTGCTGCGAAGACGGTTGCTGTTGCGCTACTTGTTGATTGTGAACTTGATTGAAGTGAGCGTTTTGAAATGGGTTCTGAGAAGTTCCTGGCAATTGCGGTTGTATAGGTCTTTGATGTTGAGAAACGATTATGGTGGGAAAGTTTGCTAGTTGACCTTGGAAAAGAGGATTTTGATTACTGGTTCCTTGCTCGTTAATTTTAATCTGCCCATGTGCATTAGTACTGACGGCTGACGAAATGGGAGGCAGGAAGTGATTTGATTGATCATTCGATTGAAGAGGAACACTTACAAGCGTAGTTTTAGCAGCTGTACCAAAATTAACCTTATGAACATCATGGATTACTGTTCCGAACTGATGCTCAGGTTTTGGTGTGATTCTCAAGCTTGCCCCACGTAGTGGAGGCTGCAAAATCACAGATGGAACTAATAGTTGTTTACCATCTTCTCTATGAACTCCATTAACGCTCGCATGAGTGTGAGAGTTGTTTAGTAATGGGGTATTCGAAAGTTCTAATAAAGGAGAAATTGTTTGAGGTATATTTGGCAGAACTTGTGCTTGAAACTGATCAGGTGCTCGGAGACCTAGAAAAGGTACACTGGGAAAGGAATTTGAGGAGTGAGGCAGAGGAGGCGGTGACATGCTAGTTGAAGGCAGTCTTGGTACTGATAGGGATTGTTGGTTAACTCGCCAGACGTCATCCTGAGAAGCAATATTAAACGAATCACTATTTATTTTATGAAATCGAGTCTCATGTCTTTTCTTTCTTTCGTTTGATGAAAGGTACTTGCTTCGATTTAGAGAACTCTCTATATGTGGAATAAATTTTGAATTAAACGAAAGTGACTTGTGAAGATCCAAAGAAGGAGATAGTTTTAGTCCCTGTTTATTGTGAAAATCATTTAATATGGAAAAATCTGATACTTCGATACTAGGAGGTGTTACAAAGGTATTCAGTTGCACTGAAGACGACAAATGATTCGGAATTCCTTGGAGGAAACCAACTTGGCCTTCGAAACTTTGTATGCGCCTTGGTTTCTTCCTGAAAGACAACAGGCTTTTAAGGGTTAGTTCAGTATCGTAGGCATGAGTTGAATTGATATCCGAATGCAAAAGTTGGGACACGTTAATTGTCGGAATTGCAGTTATGAGCTGTTGAGCCTGCTCGACTTGAGCTGGATTAGCGTTGTCGATCACCTGAGTGAACGAGAGGGTTCCAGTATCATCATCGTGCTCAAGCTCAACAGTCGAGTCATCCAACAGTAATGCTTCCAGCGACTGCGGGTCGGGCTCATCCGCCAAAGTTATAGTGAAAGACTCTTCGCCTGAATTTTTCAGACTTGTTCTGAGTTCTCTGAAAGAGTTTTCGTGATCAGGTGGTTGTAGCGTTTGAAAGATACCAAAAACGGCTGGGTCCAATACTGTACTTAATTTAGGATTTTGACTTTGAACATGAGGTCGAAGAATAGTCATAATTTTTTGATTAACGGCGTTGTTTTGTGAATTTTTGTTCGTCAGTGAACCCTTTTGTAAAAAATCAAAAGCACTTGGAAAATTTTGTTTTTTTAGCGTTTGTTTCTCTTGAGAAATAACTTGTGAGTGAGGTCGTTCAAAGCTCTGATTACCGTTATTCTTTGGTGAATGACGAGGATTATTCTTGATGAGATCCTTGCCAAGTGTCCCAGCTGACGTAGGCTTCAAATCTCTATGTGGAGGAATGAGTTGAGTAGGGGGGATAAAAATTGGCTCTAGATTTACGGACTGATGGCCGATGAAACTCTGGGCTGGGGCTGGTCCACCACTGGTAATGAAACCCAAACTAGGATCAATATTCGAAGATGAAGCTGTATTTCCTGTTTTTTCTTGGTGTACTCCAACCCATCCTCCAAAATGGAGTTCTTGTTTCAGATTCTTATGTGGTTCTTTGAATGAAAGAGATTCTGTATCTCCATGGGAACTACTAGTACTCGAGTGGATCAGTGCTTCTGTCGGAATATTGCTCTTTTCATTATTTGTTGATAAAAACTGAGACAGGAGTTTCTCCGACGTCAGAGCAGAATCGTCGTTTGTTTGCAGATCTTCTTGGGAATGAGAATGGTTACTTTCATGAAAATGGTGGTGGTGATGTTCTTTTAAGGAGTCTGAAGTTTGAACAATGGCTTTCCCAGCAGCATTATGAATTGCCCGTTTATCTTTGGCAAAGTTTTCAAGAAGCATGCTGTTAGGAATTTTCAACACTAGGCCAGGAGTTTTAGCATTAGTAAAAGTACTAAAATTTCCTCTTAGAACATCTGGAGAAATGCTTCCAGTATGAACTGATAAAACATTCTCATGAACAGAGCTCACTGGTAAGATATTTTTAATGTTTTGATTGGAAGACCCTGTTAAACTGGGCGCACTAACTTGTTGATTTACTTGAGGAATAGTGGAGCTAATTTGTGGGTTAATGGCAGTTTGAGTGGAAACTAAATCTTGAAATCCAAAATCAGGAGTCTTCGTTTCTACATTTGGGGGCTGTAGTTGCAATAACGATTCTAGTTCCGTGAAAGATGCTTCTGTGAACAACTGTGCCCCAACATCAGTTGAAGTTTCATTTGTCAAGCTCAGAGATGGTTTTGCAGTTGAAGCAATGAAATTCACTCCGTTCTGTTGTACAGAACTCTGAGATTTTCCTACTCCATGTGAAATAGGACTTTGAGACAAAAGTTTTGCTGACGAAAACGTAGATTGTAAACCTGGTTTGAGAGCTGAGTCCTGTGGAAATTGTGCCGATTGTTGTAAAATAGAATTTGGTGACACAACTTGGGCATGACCGACTGAGTTAGGTAGTAACTGAGGACTGGCAGGAGGATGGTGGAACTGAATAGGAGTAGCTGAATTTTGATGATGAAATGCATTATTGTGAGAACCGAACTGAACAACAGATGAGTGCAATGGACTTTGAACATTAAAGTGTTCGTGAGAAACAGAGTTTGGCTGTACACTAGCAGGATGGGTAGCCACAAATCCAATTTGAGGTTGTGATTGAACTGAATGACCTGAGGAAATCGCTCCATGTGTAGGCTGAGCAACTAAAGCTGGATGCGGGGTAGGGAACTGAGGAAATTGACTTGTTTGAGGTAATGAAGGAGGAGGAGGAGGATGACGAGCTGAAAGAACTGAAGCTGGGTTGAAATGAACGAAGCGAGAGGGGGTTTTGGGCATCCTCTGAGGCCTCCCAGGTTGTGTCACTCCCAAGAGACCCTGTAAAGACTGGGTAACTGAGTCGCTGATTTCGTCGATAATTCTGAATCCAAAATTGATGGGGGATTGCCGCCGCTGGGCATCATGTTGCTGAACATCACCTGCATTTTCACCGTGCGTACTGCCAACTGCAATCTGCACAACAATAAAAAACGCGAGTTATTGAATGAAACAAATTATAAAACTAGCTTTCCAACCTAACTTCGTTACAACGTTGACTTTGACTGATATGAAGTAAAACGCTTTGTTTAATTACTAATTTTATTGAACATAGGTTCACAAAGATCCAACAAAAGCATTACAAAACACAGTAACGCGCTGTTGTCGCTTTTTCAACACGTTTGTTGCGATGCGACCCCCCGGTGGGTCACTTAGGTTAGGTTCTGTAATTTTTTCAGATCCTTCTAGTGACTATGCGTGCAAAGGGAAGTTTTACACCAATCAGGCAATCACAACAAACGTGTTAACTGCATCATCAAGCGATGTTTGCTTACCAGAACATGTGTATGCACGCAAAATGGGACGTTAACACGTTGCCTCCGATTGCCTGATTGGTGTAAAACTTCACTTTGTACGCATAGTCACTAAAAGGATCTGAAAAAATTATAGAACCTAACCTAAGTGGTACACATACGTACCACTTCGGAGTCAACGTGTTAACCCTTTAGCGACGAATTTATTTTTCTAGTTTCTACGTTTAAGCTCACAAAGACCGTCTGTACACTGATGCAATGAAGCACGCTGAGAGCCAGGCAGCCAAAATAACGACGCTGTATGATGCCGCCGCGTTTAAACCTAGTAGCAACCTCATATTGCTTACATATAATATAATTTTAACATAATTAGCATTTTTTCTGATGTTCCCCGTGAGTGCCATACGGCGGTAGAGGGTTAAAAGAGCCGAGGTTTCAGCATTGAGAAAGATCATATTCGATAAGAAGAGATATCACTAAGGGATGAGGTGAACTACATACTGTAAAATGTTGCTGCGCTGTGACTTCAGGCAAGCTTAGGAAGTATCATTCCTAAGTTACGATAAATCAAATGAACTTAGCTAAAAATTGTACACGACAATATTCAAAAATGAGAGTTACAGGCCCATTGGAAGTTTCTCTGTGCAGAAAAATTGAATTAGGAGAAAATATACAGATCCAAACCATTTTTAGGTTCAGTTCAAATCAATAGGATAGTAACAAAGCAACATCATTTCACAGGCAAATTCTCACGTGGTAGTATGCCAGGCTTCTTTGCGATCTAATACTGAACGGTATACAGTTCATCTGTGTCAGTTGAGATACAGTACATATACATATATATATATATATATATATATATATATATATATATATATATATATATATATATATATATATAACAGTGTATATATATATTGATATATATATATATATATATCAGTTGAGGTACAGTATATCTGTGCCATGAGATGAAATGTTAGTTTTCATTTCACTTCACTATTGCTACTTGCGTGGCAGACCATACATAAGACCAAGACTAATGTGGTAGAAATAAGCTTATCTGCATCCCAGTGGAGCTTTTCATGAATGCTGGTAAATCAGTTTTTATCGTATGAAAACGTATCCAATTCAACTTAACACGTTGACTCCGAAGTGGTACGTATGTGTACCACTTAGGTTAGGTTCTGTAATTTTTTCAGATCCTTCTAGTGACTATGCGTACAAAGTGAAGATTTACACCAGTCAGGCAATCGGAGGCAACGTGTTAAACATGGTTAGACTGAATAATATCAAGGTTAATCTACGAGCAAGTGTACTTATATACCTATATGTATTTGTATCATAGTACATATAATTATTATTTATAATTACAGTATTCCTTGCTAAATCCGTACACATTATAACACAAGAAAAAATATATATATAAATTTACTATTAATAACATTCCAAGCTCCTCATCAATTTTGACGCACGTTTACAACTCGGAAAAAAAACGACACTTCTCATTCTGCATCATCACTCAGCAGACTCCAAATGAAGCGTCCCTGATGTGCGCCGACGAAGCAAGAACTCGTCTCGGCTAATAACGGTAACTGCTTGCCGTTCTTGTATAATTATCAATTATCTATCTTCCCATTGATGTAATCAATTCTCAGTGGTGTTCACAGCACCCCTCGAGGTGACTTCAACTCCCGAGACACTACCAGACTCGTATTTTTTGTTGGCCACGCTGTTCGGGGTTAATTCAACTTAAAAATACGGTCGAAAAAATTAAATTGCCCACAAATACACATGGAATTCAAGCAAGCTTCCTTTCAGTTCAAAGTTTCTAAAATAATAATATTAATATATTATATATTAATTAGTCATATACTGTAGGCAGCATTACGCGTTACTCTGTGTTGTGGGTAATTAATTGAAGAAGACCTCGTGTTTAAGTTCAGCATCACGGGAAACAATACAGACTGCGTTTTGCTCGAGCGAACAGTCGGAAGATGAAAGCGTTATCCTCTTAGCAAATCTTCAACACTTTTCCCACGCCTTATCAAAACATGCACTTACGAATCGCAAGACGCAGATTTCATACGCATGGCTAGGAAGTGACCTACATTGTAAACTCTTACGAAATCCACTCAATCGTACGTAATCTTGAAAAATTACAAGCTGCACTTTTCTTCTTGAAATGAAGAACTCGTGTCCTGGAGAATAAATTTAGGCGATCAATGAAAGAACTCAGTTGCATTGAACCACGACAGACTGCTAACCATTGCAGACTGAAAGCAAAACATGTTTCAAAGAATCGCTGTCAGGATTTGAAAACATATATGATATGAAAATATGTTCGAAATTAAATTCTGCTTTAAGTTAAATTTGATATCATAACTGTTACCTAGATTTATACATCTCTAACTCAATGACACGGTGTCTAAATACCAAATGAGAGCGAAAAGTTCCAATATTTTATCAGGGCTGAGCAAAAGCCGAGTTACTGCTGACACTGTGCAGTGTCTGTTCGTGCATTTTGGCTTGGCGTGTCGTAAGCGTCAATACAGGAAGCAAAGAACTTTCCTACTGAGTGGTCATCGCGTGCCAATTGGAGGAATGCCTTTAGAAATGTTTTTATGATACGTATAAAATCGAATTTTGTTTCTATGCACTCAAGAAATTGCATACACGAATATCCAATTCATATTGAAAGCAACTGTAAGACCGTGCAAAATGAAGTCGTATGATTTAATGCTGTTCCTGTTTCCATGCTGATTACATAATCAATCCTCGATTACCTGAACCTAACCTTTATCTTGCACCATATATCATACCTATGTCTATTATATAAAAACATACAAATTTCCAATAATGTGTCCTACGATTTGCACATTGTAACACACAAGTTGCTCACAATTTACAGCATTCGAAATTTTACCGCCTGAAATTTTGTTTTCTTTCGTTTTTTTAATGATGTAAGGTTGTTTTAATTAGGAGAGACTATCAATGCTTAGCGTTTTCTATTACAGTTCGCGCACACAGATCCAAAAAGTTCTTACAACGGTAGTGTTGCAGTGTGTTAGTGTCATGCCTGAATTATTTCAGACTTATCTGATGCAACTATAAATTATCATTAAACGACGATCGTCAATCCATTTTTTAAGCTCACAACAAATGCGTTTTACAAATGCAAGAGCAGTTGCAGCAGTTAATGTAATTAAAGATATGCTGTTTAAAATAGCGCGACGGAAACGAGAGGGCGAGCAGATCAGTGAAGGCACGTATGCATCGGCATGTCTAAACTTAATAAACTCCCATTAAAATTTTATTCTTACGATAGTCAACAGAAGTGATTAGCACTACACCTAAAAGGTGTACAATTGCAAGATTTCTGTAGGAAAATCGAGTAAGCATTAACCTTTTCTGAATAAATATGATTGCACTTAACTGTCATTATAAATTTATCCTTGGGATATAATTTATTTGTGTCTGATATCTCTAAAGGATTGTTTTCTTATCCATGTGAAGACACACCCGGTGTTTGAAGAACGATAACACTTCAGTTAAATTTTAAACAGCTATTAAGATAAGCAGCCAATCTTCTCGGGAACAGTTGGTCTGAATTACAAATTTAGGATCAGTAGCTCAAAGGTTCACGTCCCACAAAGTTCATAACAGAAAATGCTGACGCCTGCACAAGTGTTGTTCTTGTACTGTGACACGGGGAGTAGAAGCCGACGCGGAATGACTGGGAGCTTCTTCCTCGGAACAGACTTTACTATCATTGGCTACTCGCCTGAACAAAAAATGAATACCAAGGCGGCCCAGATATTTTACCATGTACGTTGGCAGTAGGAACCCAATTAATTTTTGTTCTAAAGATTTTTGGTTAACAAGTGTCAGGTTGTCCAAACAAGGCGTTTCGTGCGAGAAAATGCAGACAAATACAAGGATGCATACAATTATAAATTACCGTTTTATGTTACCACGTACTAACGAAAAAACTAGAAAGAATATACATTTGAACAATGCTTGAGAATGTGAAAAATAGAGCTGTAAAGCTTTGTTCAGTAATTCAAATACACTATAATGCATGATGCTTCCTATCCACTAGTAAAAGATGAACCAAAATTATGCTCAAGAGTGTTACAATGGAATTAAGTGACTATTTCTGAATAAAAATAGTTATTCAATAGTCTGATCAACGATAGCACAGATATCGTGCGGTACCAATGGTATTCTAGATGATGTTATAAAAGCAGTGATGTTATGTGAAAGTGTCACATCATACGTCAGAAAGCTCGTGACTCAATCGTAACATGAGCTGTTCATGATCATGTTAGAGAGATGAAGGAAGACACTACCTCGCTGCCGCCACTCACACGCAACAGGCAGCAGCTACAACGAGTGGCACGGAGTGGCACATTCGATGCGACACGCGTGCATTTAATAACTTGTGATAGTCAGTCGGAGAGACAACTTTGCTCTGCTGCGTACATGAAAGTCAGAACACGAAACGGTATCACGTCAAGCTCTTAACTATTAGGGAAGAGGTGTTCAGCACGCTGGCATTATTTGTAGGAATTACTATCGATTTCATATAGAATAATTTGAATTTATATTTCCGCGACCACCTTGTTTTCGATCAGCGCGAGGCGGGCTAGTGATGGATGAAGCATAAAAACTTTTATTTAACCTAAATAATTTTGACTTTTCCCCTGGTTCTCTTTTAATTTGGAAAAACACTTACTGTACGTTTGATCATTATATTTCAAGGGAACTATAAGTTTTGCAAGATTCGTGAGAATTCAATGAATTATTGACGAAAATTCTTTTGAAACATTACTCACTCGTCAATTCGCTATTTTGACCGTCAAACTGAGGTTTCTTTATACCAACGATGTTACAAATTTTAAAACAGATGAGGCATTCATATCTAATGTAAGATTGACAGCTTTATATTTCTTGCCTAACTCAGGCCAGTAAAAACAATTGATCACAACGAGAGCAATTCTCGGAAAGAAAGATGAAAATTTTGGCAAGGTTGTCATCGGTATGGTCAGGTATTGGTCATTTCATGGACGAGGTCCTCATCTCAAATGAAGAATCAGTATTGAAAGATCCCAATTTACTTACGCTCATTTTATTCAGCTGTCCAATGAATAGTTGTGAATTATTAAACAGGGCCCAGCAAAGTTGTCTGACACATTTATTGCTTTAATAAAATGAAAATAGAGTTGAGAACGGATAATGAATGTTTAGTTTCAAAATATATATACATATATATCATGTCATTTTGTTTCATTTCATTGTTACTTGCCAACAGGAATTGGTTATTACTTGAAACTCATTTTTCATTCTCTAATCTATTTCGCTTCTATTAAACTGACGAATGTGATTTACCATTTTACTGCCCCCTGTGTTAAATGTTCTCTTCGGTCATTGGTGCTTTGACACGCATCAGTGGTTTCCAATGTAATGCTGCGAACATCAAGTACTATCATAGAAAATTCATGTTGAGCATTTTAAAATTCGAATTTCGTCTGTGGAAAGAAATATTACGCTCATCGGAAAAAATGGTTTTTAAAAGTCATTCCTTTTCCAAAGCATTTGGTGGAAACTCCCGCTTTTGGCAATTGTGTTGCAGCAGTGTAAGTTGAAACATTTTACTTTGGTCTTGACGCACGAATCCGGTTTTGGGTTTTACTGATGATGCAGAAATAATCTTTCTTACTAAATGTCATCTGCTTATTTCTACGAATTGAAAAGCTTTCAGCAGCACTGACAGAGAATTCCAGAGAATTAACAAATTAAAAGTTTACGCTCGTTACAAGTACATTGCTTGTAAAGTACATTCCGTGCTTCGAAAAGCGTCGAAAAAACTTAATGTTAATAGCTAAACTTCAATTTAATTTTTTTTTTGGAATCTCAGGAGCTAACAGTGATGACTCCATCAAGATAAAAAAGTTATTTGGTCGCATTTTATTTTTGCATCATCACTCATTTTTTCCAGGAAGTTACTACATACAAACTCGAAATAAGAGAAGCATTCATTTTTAAACTGGTCGGTCAGAACAGTAAGATTTAGTCACCAAATTAAAGGGGAGATACTTTGCTCACGCAAGCTTAAGATTGTTTCCTAGTCACACCCATAGCTGGGCACCGATAGTTGATAAAAAAGCTTTGATGCAGGCCAGAAGGACAGTCATGGGTAGTTAATTTAAGGTTTTTGAATAATTTCAATAACTCCTAATTTTCCTCTTCTTGAGGTGCAACACAGCTATGCTGAGAAGCGCCGCGGTGGAGCGCTTGTTCTCTCTCGACAAGGATATCATGAGGGAGATGATGCCTGATCTTATCGGTTATCGGCTATCGGTGCCCATCTATGAAGTCTCACAACTGCGTTCAGTAAAATGTATTGGATGAAGCGCAGTTATGCACTATAGTAGTTTATATTCAGTTTTTGATGAGTTTACTGTGTTAGGTTTCTCATTATCATTAGCGTTACATTTCAATAGTTACCATCTTCGGACGGCGCTGTCATCGCGTTACAGTTTGACAGCTTTCGACTGTTGGTACTGTGACCGAGCACATGTGCATTTTTTACTGAACTTAGCTTGAAGATGAAGCTTTGCATCTAAAAACATAAACTCGTCAGCGTGCTTATGTCAATGAACGTCAGACTTCTGGAAAAGAAGATCGTCTGTTTTGCATTGCTAGCTTAGAAATTGCAAGTGCATCATACGAGTGTTTCATGACTAAACAAAAATAGTGATTTTGCTCAGACAAAGTACCCATACCCTATCTGCAGTCATTGTTTCGTCAAGTAATGAGGAGCGATAATGCTTTATTATTCATATAATGATCATTTACTGAGATTACTGCAAGATTTTGAGCAACACCCCGTAATTAAACTTCTTAGAAACCCTCGATCCTCTTCCAAACCGGTAGCAGTTAAACTTCAGCTGTTTCGGTAATTTCGTATGGGAAAAATCTGTAAGTTCGGTAAAATTCTGCTGCATGCACTTCAATCTTTACTATTGTAAATATTAAGGCTACAAATCGAGGTTCCCAAACACTTCTTCATTTAATGGTTGTACGTAGTACCACTAAAGAATGCGCTTACGTTTACATATACTATTTGAGAAAATATACCACATGCTTACTTAAGTTATAATAACAAGCTAACTCAAAAAGGAGGAAAGTACATTAACAGAATTGTTTACATATTCCCAAGAGTCACACGCCTCGCAGCAACGTAATTGAACTTTGGAACATTAGTAAACCGTCAAAAAGAATGCAAATTTTAGCTCTATCTACTTAGAGTGTTGCGAATTTTAAAATCAAAACCAAAATGCACTGCAAAACTTGTAACGGAAACTTGTATGTGTAATAAATTTAATTCATTTTACCGCTAATCATCCGCCATCAACAAGCAAATTTATGTGTTCCAGACTGTTTAAATAAATTTGAGTATAACAATTTTAATAAGAAAAAATGAAGACACAGTGGCGTTCAAACTGCTTGTCGAAGTAAAGTGGAGTATTCCCAGAATAATTGCAATGGCTTACCGTAAAAATGACGAATAAAACTCTTAAGGTTGAAGTATCCATTGCCCAGTAATTTAGTTTTTAGAAAACAGTCAGAATTGAATATGTAGGTTCAGCAAAACTATTCGACTGACCATGCAAAACTGATTTGAGCCAAGCAAAATTGTCAGGTTAAACTTTGTATCAGAATATTTAGGTTAGGGAGACAATCTTGTTCATAGTTGAGCTCTCTCAAGTTCTGGTCACATAGCATGTACATAGAATGCTGTACGAGATTACAAAAGTGGACACAGCACCTCGGACTCCGACACCACGACTGTCCTGCCACCGACTACCTCACATCTGTGATCAGTCCTCGCCCCGTCGTGTGTCAGAGCCTCGTCTTGCGTGACCGCTTAGTCGTGAACGTGAAAAGCACCGGAGAGTGAGAGTTGCAGCGGTGATTGTTCCGTAACTCAAGCTACAGTTATTATTTGTGTATCTTTACTTCTGTTCGATTGTATATTAATTCAAGAGCTAACAGAACCATTTTCAATTTATGGTACTGCACAAAATTTTTGAATTGCTCAAAAATATGAACGTTCACCTGAATGATTGAAAAAATTTTTTTTTTCACGGGCTAGTAGTTAGCGTTGCGTATTTTAATATAATCTTTATCAAATGGCAGAAGTTGAATGTTACCAGCCGGTCAATCGTTATGACTATTATTAGGAATTTTAGGAAGAACGAACAACATGCGCTCTTTATTTAGACTTGAGAATCTATATTATTTTTACTTACCATGTAAAGCAGTGTATTAAGTGCTTCAACTGGCTTCTTGTTTCCCACGGGAGTTCAGAAGTTTTATTTCGGTTGGAGGTTAATTACTTTTGACGAGCACTCGCGCGTTCCGAGCTCTGATTTAATAATTTGGACACTCATATGAAAGTTGTTTATTATCGACTCCTGAATTCAAATGTTTCCGATGTGAGTAAGGTAAACTTATCTTCCTAAATTGTTACTTTCAACTCAATTGATGATACATAACTGCATTCAGACGAAAATTTTAGTTAACCCCTGGCATATGGATGAACGAAATGAACTAGCTTGTTCTAGCTTATCTTCAGTAAAAGGATTGAGGCAGAAATATCTAAATGAAGGAGTGAAGTGAAGATTACGGTTTCATTCTTTTCAATAATATTAAACATAATAATAATATTAGTTGTAATAATAACGATAGAGTTAATGGTGGAAGAATTTGAGTTTAAACTGTTATATTGACAGTTTGTCATTCTCATCTCTCAATCGGAAGACAATGTGCAGATAAATGCTCCTCACAAAGTACATTCTTTCGAGCACAATACTATTACAAAACTAAGTTTCGTTGTTTATTATTCAATTATTCTTGAAAACTATTATAATTCTTGGCGCTGTTGTTTTATCATCCAAATGTTAAATGGATCCGAATGGAATTTTGTCCACAAGATTTTGTGTCGTAGAGGGTTTTGCCCTAAGGTCGTCATCTTACGAGGTTACGTCTTTCACTTTCACTAGAGTCACTACCAAAACTTTCTTATGTATCATTCAAATAAATTCCAAGTTGAACAATTGTGGCAGAAAAAATCGTTAATAGGCATTCTATCCCTAATTATTCCGGCCTTTCTTGAAATGTAAGTATGTATCATAGTAAAATATTTCCCTGAATAAACACTATATACGTATATGGGTGAATAAAATCAAACAAAACATAACAACGTTAATTTAAAGTGCTATTATGATCGTATTCGATCTTACACTTTACTTCATAGGAGTGTTTTAATCGAAGCAATATTTTCTATCGAGAAGGGATGGAGAATCATGTGCCGCCGATCATCAGAAATCGTAATCACGACACAAAACTTAGATCTGTAATTGCTGCTCAGATGCCACGCATCGTGTTATGTTAACAAGTCAGACAAAGAAAAATGACTGTGACTCGACTTTATGGTGCTAGACAGCATGATAACAAGCACAGGCCATGCATGCGGTCATTCTATGCTTTCTTCTGAAGATGAGTTGCAATAAAAGGTTGAAGTTCTCTGTATTTACCTTTAGGCTGTGAGTAGGGAGCTAAATACGTTTAGAAATATTGAATATTAAATGTGCATCAAAAATTTGTTAACATACTGTAAATTCATTATTTCAAGGATTTAAAAAAATGAATGTCGATTAGAAATACAGATCACTACTTTCTTACGAGCTGGAGATAATTAAACCAACAACAAAAGAAGATATTTGTAAAATAATGAACAAATTTCTAAGCAATGGATAAATACCAGCAGATACACTGGAAAAAATTGAGATAAATTGCTTATCAATTTCCCACTGAACGCAGGAGAGGAATTTTAATTTCTAACTGAAATTATTTATAACATCGTTATGGAAATAAGCTATTAGTTAACAGCTTGAAATTTACAACTAGAAATTTACTTATTAATCTCCGGGTCGACGATAGAAATGATGCTTTCTGAATTGGTTTTTCTAGAGAATCACTGGCTAGATAAATAATCTCAATGTGTCCCTCAAACTAATTCGCAAGTGGTAAAAGGTTTTCTCCCCACAGCTGGACGTAAAAAGCCGAATTGGACTAAAAAAGGTTTTTGAATCTCGAGCACCTTTTTGTGTTTCCAAATTCCCTGAGTTTGAGAAATTCTCCATCATCAAAGAATTTCAAGAGAAATAGGGTACGTCATTTTGATTCTCAAAAATGAAAATATGAACTGAACATTTTCTAGAGAAATAGGATACATTTTAATTCTCAAAAAAGAAAATATGAACTAAAATCACAGAGTAGTATCTAAATAATTATTATTTTTATTTACATCACTTTGTTGTGGATTACAACCATTAAATAAATGTAATACATCTCGATGTTCATCACTCACTTTTATTTAAATTTCTGTTAAACTATGAAGCCCATGTTGAAATCAGTAAATATTTTGTTACGGTAAAACATTTCATTTTCGGAGCAGTGTGAGGTACTGGTTCTTTTATGTTTCTCAATACTGCACAGTATATTATACTTGTATTATTTAGTATTACACCTGTAGCATGACGTAGTTTCTCGTATAACCACACACATTATTGATAACTTTCATTTTTTATAGTTTTTCTTGTCATTTTTGTTCAATATGATCCATAGCATAATTTTTCTGAGACCTAGTAATATTCAAGTTGTATCCACTAAAACGATACCTCTAGAGCTTGACGATAAAACGATACCCATCAATCGAATGTAAATTAAGCCCATTACTATAATATGAAAAAGGTAATAAATAGCATTGTTGTTAATTTAAGAATTGGTTCATGATAATTTACTGTACTACTAAAAGTTTATTGGGAAGGAAAAATACTGCATTCTTCTCCCTCTCTCTTGAAGTCTGATTGTGAACACCACTGTATGTCATGTCATGTCGTAATGGTAAAAGCAATCTTTTAACAGAAGCATACAGAGACAAAACACAGTGTGAAAACCGCTCCTTCGAACAGCGTCAAAAGTTCCCTTGGTATATACGTACATAGCTTGTAGAAACAAATCTAAGGCACGTTGAGCCTTTCATTTTTTAGTAAATAAGTGAAAGTGTTAAATATAGAGAACTTCAGAATGTGTTTAAAAAGTGAATTAGACTTTGATTTACAAGAATTTGGAGCGATAATGATAGCTCTTATTTTAGTGATTTCCCATTCTATCACACTGTGAACGTATTTATGTGTTCTGAAACAATGAATCGAGCTGAAAAGGACCTCAAACAAGAGCGCCTTCTGAAGTAAAATAGTTTATTACATAAAGTTTTTTGCCAATGTTTGAACAGAAAATTATTTCTTACGTTGACTTGGTTATAGCAATAGTTTGTAAATAAAGTGGTAAATTTAGATGACAAATCAATCATTGTTCTTTTTATATTAACGAATGCTCATGGGAACATAAAATATACAAAGAGATATCAAGTATAAGAACGGGAAAAGTAGCATTGTGAACAAATCTGTAGACACGAACGAGCAGAGGGGGGAAATTCGAATAGCGAGCTACACTGCATATATGAAATAATTGTGAAGAGGAAATAGCAGTGAGGTGATGAGAATCTGAGAGTGATCATGAGGAAAGTTGACTAGAGTGGAGTGAGCAACCTGTGCGGATAATGGAGGAATATCCAGTGCGGTGTTTGTACGACAAGCAAACACACATGGACACAAACTGTCTTGTTCCGGCTTGTTCTAAAGTTTTGGTACACTTTGATATTTTAATTTAAAAGTCTCCAAAATTACAATTTATAGGAATGAAAAAGCAAATAGGGCTTTCCATAGATTTATTAGGATTATTACCATACTATTTTTCAATTTGACCTCCTTCAGCAGCAATGACACGGCTCAGACAAGGGCGGAAACCCTGGCAAACTTTGCGGATATAATCTTTTCTCATTGTGGCCCATGAACGATTAACGGAAGACTTCAACTCTACACTGTTGTGGCGAACTTCACATGCCTTTCTCTCAATATGCGTCCAGACGCTGTAATCGAGAGGGTTCAGGTCAGGCGACTGTGGCGGCGAGAAGTCCTTGGGCCAAAAGTTCATGTTTGACCTTAGCAATTCTTGTACAGTTTTTGCTGTGTGCGCAGGTGTACCATCTTGTTGGAATACGTAGTTTGCATTTCTAGTTATTTTTTTCACCCAAGGTAGGATTTTCGTGACAAGAAAATCTTTGTAAACAGAGTCGTTTAGCTTGTAGCCACGTGGGAACCACACTGGAGGCATCTCTTCTCCATTCAATGCCACGACTCCAAGCATCATCAGAGTCTGGATGTTTGGTTGTAGACACTTTACCTAACTCAGAGATGTCGTGACCAAAGCTAACTAACAATGGGATCATTCTGCTTTTTCACAAGAGGATCGTCCAAGAACGTCTTCTCATGTGAAAAAATGACAGTCCGATCACCATGATTTTCAGATCGTTAAGAAGGCGTTTACATCGCTCAAAACGCTTCTGCTTCATTGCAGCAGTTAGCATGGTTTTTTGACACGTTTTAAGCTCTTTCCCTTCCAATCTCACCAGCCCATCTCACTGTCGAGACAGAGATCTTCTTTTTCTTGGAAAATGAGTTATTTTGAACGTTGGATCTTTTTGAATGTTTTTCTAATGGTCTCTCGAGGTCTTCCTGAACGAGGACGATCCTTGAGGGTTTCACCATCTCTCAAACAACTGCAACTCTGTGCACTGTCATTCGGCTGACATTAAGGCGCTTAGCAATGTCTGACTTCTCATGGGACGCACGTAGTAGAGTAGAGATTTAAATTCTCTTTGCCTCTATTGCTAATACTACTAATTGTTATGGACGTACTAATAACTCTCAGATAAAATTGATAGCTTTACTATTCAGCTATTACAAGAAATATTCAAATCTATTGTAAATGATCACTAAATTTCTGGAAAATGTGTAACAGAACTTGAGAACAACCCGGTATAGAAAGTAGTGTAAGGCAAGAAAACATATAGAACTTATAATAATGTGAAGGAGAAAGTGGAGAAAGCAAGTAACAATTAATAAAATCGGTGATGAGATAGAGGATGAGCGAAGAAGGAATGAATTGTCATAAGCAAGATGGAGTTCTAGAAGGCAGTACACAGGAAGCAGAAAAACATCATAAAACTATTGTAGAATAGGGGAGAAATAGACGAAACACTGCTGAATGACAAGGAAGAAAGAGGAAAACATTATAACAAGAATACAGAGTAATAGATCAAGTATCCAGGCTTTCGCGAAAGTACGATGAAGCAATTTTTTCTAACTACTTGAAGTCAATGACGTTCACCATATAATTGTTTGAGTATTATGGCACAACACAAAAAACAACGCCAACACTTTGGCGCAGCACATTGCAAAGGAAATTCCTACCATAATAGTGAAGAAAAAACTGGAAAGATCTTGATGAGTTTCGTGTTACTAATAGTTCCCGAGTAGACGTGTATTAAAAAAAATAAAAAATAAATAGAGTTCTACATAAATTTTCACATATACATATATATATATATATATCCTTTCATTTATTTTGTAATAAATTTGTTGAATTCTCACGATTTTTATGGACGTCGTGAAGGTGTTTGATGAAAACTCTTCAATGACAAACATTAGTAACGAATAATGTTGTTGAGGCAGCACGGTGAGTCGCTGGTGTACACTCGTTGTGGATTATCGGACTCCAGTTCTACGTTGCACGCAAACACCACCCTGAAAACAAGCGTGCATGAAAAATGAAATGTTTTACCATATTAATTTCCCCTCAGTTCCGAACGATAGCTTTACGCAAAGGGAATATGTTTGGTACACAAGAAACTGATCTTAGTTCTCATCGTCCTGAGAGTTAGTTGATAAGTACATAGTTCTGCACTATGTGCAATAGTTATCAGTTGGAGTACGTCGTAAAATATTGGTGGCACATTTATTGAGAAATTCTTGGCTTTTTGGGACCATCACCCTACGAGTGTTGTTATTGTCAGTTTAGAGTCCATGCCCGTTTGACCATAAACAGATTGGACGAAGTACACCTCTTAACATTTGTTGAACATCAACGTTCATTAATTGAATACCTAAAGCACTATTGTGTCCCGGCAGATTATAGTGGAATTTGAATGCACTAAAGTAACTGTAGCAATGATTGAAGTGTCATTGGAAGAATCTTCAATAATGATAACATCTTTCTTCAGATTCAGCAGCTTTTTTTACGATCAACATGTAATTTTCAATTGCAGCTTAGCATTGCAACGATACGAAATTTAATAACAATATTTAGTGATTAAATTTAGCTTCACTTGATTATCTGTAATTGCTGCAGTGAGCAGAAACGTACCAAAAATTGTGTATTTCAAACTATGAAATTGAAACTACGAGCTTAAACAAGTGAAAGCATATGATTAAAATTTGATAGCTAAATAAAAATGAAAGTTTGTTGTTCTACATGATGATCAAGTGAGCATGTGTGTGACATAGGCGAAACTCCTACAGGAAATCAAAACTGCTGAGAAATTTCTAAATACACCGTGGTGTAAAAACAAGATATGGCCTGATGCTCTAAAAAAATCAACCTACATCCACAACACAAAATAACTGAGAGCCCCATTCTCCTTTGAAAGTTTTGAAACAATGTTCACGACTTGTAAATTGTGTAATTTTTCTTAGCTCCATTTGAATTTAATCCTGTGGAAATTACCATGATAGAATTGCTAATCTTCATTCGCAAGTACTTTACTAAGGATGGAAATCAAAAGACTATGTACCTTGGGTCCAGGATTACAAACAAGAGAGGGTCCCACACATCCCACGTACATGTCTGACAAGAAAAATATAGAAATCAAGGTGGAGAATCTACTTTTTCAGTGACGTATTTTCTCAGTTTTTACGAATCAAGGGAATGGCATCATTGCGCACAATTATTACTTACTTTCTAGTGTCGAGATCCATGAAGCTGACGGAGGGCAAGACCATTGGCATAGTTTTACGTTTTTGCGAATTGCCAGACCACATCTCGATGTTCATGTCTATCACGCTCATGTCCAGAGGGCTCACGAGAAGAAAAGACTGTTCTTTCTCTTCACCGACTCTAGAATTTTTATGTTATTGTGATCAAAATTAAGTACACATGCCCCAGTGAGGAAACGATACTATAGATTACGGACACAGATTAAAACTTGTACAATACTATGTATTAATTATATGACGTGTGCATTATAGGAAAAAAGCAAACAAAACCTACGTTGTGGATTAAATTCAAAGCTAATTATTCACGAAAATTGAATACGGAAATTACACAATATAATAATAATCGTAAATTTGTAACGAATTAATAACGTACATTAATTCAGCTTCTACTCATAGAGCAATGAAGCATAATATTGAACTTCAACTCATTTAAAATAAAGCTTTGCAGATTTATTTCGGCAGAAAGTATTCGCCATTATTCGCGTTTAATTACAGTGAATTTTCGACACCAACTGTAGTTTTGAGTTTACCCTATTGATTTTTTGAGCCTGGAAAGTTACCTATCGTAGAAATTTGGTTCAGAGCTTAGAAATTTCTAATTCTCAATTTGAATAGACTTGAATAATATTTACCAAAGGGTATCAAACGGTCTTAGACAATTGAAGCTACCTCAATATGAAAGGTTGGTATGTTTGGATTGGCAGTAAAAAAACAGGTGTGTACGTCAGCTTCATCACGAGACAAATACATATATTGAGGTCGACTCGATATCTCAAACGTAAGTTAAACAACACTATGAAAATCGCTACCCAGTATATTACATCAGTTTAGCATTTATTCCACAATCTCTTCGAGAGCCTGTGCCTATGTCTACGTATTGGTCAAGATTACAGGTTAAATCAAACCTCATGCTGCGGGCGTCCGAAAAGTTGAAGTTGTTCTGGGCGTATGTGTCTGCTGAGAGCCTCACAGAAATGTATTCTCCTTTCACGTTTTTCTCGGGCAGGCGCACCGTTGCTTCTGTAAGCCGAGCCAATCTTCCCGAACTAGTCATGTTGGACCTCTACAAAAGCAGAAGTCGTTTAGCATAATTGTCTGTAAGCTCATGTTAGAGTTGGTTAAAAAGTCCGTCCAGTTTCTAAGAAAAGTTTGGCATCGGCGGAGACCAAACGAATATTTTGACCAACCCAGTACAATGTTAATCCGATTTTAGTGTTCTCTCGTGTAAAAAACTAGACTTAAAGAAATAATAAAGGAAAATGGAACTGGTCCATTCAATTAAAAAATCAAGTATCATCAAATTCATCATTGAGTGTAGGAAGACGAGCAAAGTGTCCACAGATTTTCGGAAGAATAACTTGCATTGTTGTTGAATTACTTACGATTGTCATCATGAAATAATCGCCCGGTCTGACAGGTGATGCGAAGTAACCAAAATAATTCGTGGGTCGGTCGAGGCATTCTGCGGCCTGAAATGTGTACAAAATCACGAATATGAATGAAGAAGAGAAACTCACTGCCAGAGTGATAACATATATCCATAACGTAACAGCACATCGCACCCTCAAAGAGTACACAATAAAAAACATTTTAACTAAGAGTTTACCTCAAACTCAGATTCGCTGTCACACTGGTAGCCCTTCACAGGTCGGTTTAGGATGCTAGAATTAAAATAATCGTGTGATGTACCATGGTTACACAATTGACCACAATCTTGATCCTTCCCTCCATTCATGAAGAAGTCGACATGACCTAGCTTGCCAGGGTGTCCGAACAGATCCATGTCGGTGTGGATGACATCAACAAACATGGCGTCGGAGGCGCAGAGTCTTTTATCATCAGTAGCGCGCTCGTAACCTGGACCAGCTGGATCCAGTCCGCTAATTCTTTCGATGTTAGCAAAATTCTTGCCAGCAAATCCACTCACGTGGGCCCCCAAACTGAAGCCAATGAGGTGCAGTTTTTTTTCAGACATGCTGCATTCTTTCTGTTGGATCACTTCAACGGTTGAGAACATTTTTTTGGTATTGTTAAATAATTGTTTAATGCATATCAGTGATATTCCTAGCCCCACGTTCGAAACTTCAAAAGTGATGGATTTTTGATATTTTCAAAGTGTAAACCTGTTTTCAGTTGAAACTTACCTTCATCACTTTGAACAACTGGGCAAGCTGCTCTCCCACAAACGGCACGTGCTTCACCACCATGAAGTACGAAGCGATTCCTACACCCGATAACTTGCCCCAGTCCACTAAAATTACATTGAAGTTCTGAAAAAAATACAATAATATTTTTGTAACTCAGAAATAATTTTTCCCAATCTTAAAGCAGAAAAACAAAGAAACTGGTGCTCATTGGCCCCTCCTAATGAGATGTAAATGTCTGATAAATTGATTACTTTACTTATTTACTGTTGGCAATTCCAAGGTTGAAAACGCTTGTCAGAAATAGAATGGCAATGTCCTTTAAAAGTGAAGAATAGACAAGATACACCAGCAGCTGTTCATTAATTTTTCTTTCCTCTCATCCCACTTCTTCCCTTTCCCCTCCTCTTACTCGATGTTCCACAGAGACTGAGAAAGAACTACAAACACAGAATAATAATACCATATGCCCATATATATGAAGAAGTAATTTAATCAACCATTAGCTAGTGGTGACTCTTTCTACTCTCGAATATTAATTGACAGAAATATTATACGGACAGGAATCATATTGACAACGAAAATAGATGGTAAATCCTGGTCTTCTGTCTGTTTACAACTAGGATAACCCTTTCACCACTCGTAGGAATCTTCATCAGATGTTCATATAAGAGGTAGGAAGCTAGGCGCAGCTAAACGAGTATTACGTGATTTAACTAGTGATGTATTTAACTGTTTCACTAATTAATTGTGTCTACCATCTGTAAAGCAGTATAAAAATTATAAAAAAGTTAAATTTTATAGTTACCTCTCATTTCGAACGAATTTGGGATCAATACAAGTTAAATGCAAAGTGTACCGTTTGAAATGCCTTTGAATGCGAAGTAAATAATAATTCCAATGCAGATATTTATACAGCTTTCAAGCTAATGAGTTTTAATTAAAAATGTTAGCAGGTTCTTTCGTTTATTTCATAGTTGCACAGATTTAATACTTACAATGTAATTATAATTTTCAGGAGTTAAGTTACTTTTACTGAACTACAGTTAAATCTAGGAACCTTTTTGAGAAAGCTGGCCTTCATGTCGATCATCCATCCCGAATCCTTCACATCCTCCAAGAATCCGTGTATGATGACTACTGTCTCTTTTCTGTGATTGAAGTTTGATTTTTTCAAAGAATCCGGATCTGCAGCCACAAGTCGTTGGTACGCGTCCGGATTTTTACTGTACAGAAACAATAATTAGTTTTTCTCTCAGAAAAATCAATACGATTTCCCGTGAATGTAGAGATAATGAGTTTTCTTTAATATTTAAATTGCCACACGATTATTTATTTCAGTACTCGATCACTGTCATCAACGTTTTGGGACTGCTTTCCAAATCAAACCTGAAAGAAGAAAGTCATATAATTTAACTTACTTCGTATACAGTTGGAAAATTATATCTTCGACAGCAGGATGGAGGAAGCTCTTGTCATCGCCGATCACTGGTTTATTGAGCATTTTAGCCAGATTCTGGTATGCTTCTTCAACATCAGCCTTGGGCACCACGTGAACTGGTCCCTGGACATCGATGCCTCCAGAGATGGGGAGATCTTCCCAAAGTCTGGCAGCACTCGCCGTGTACAGGGGAGACGTTCGGGCGCTGCTCCTTTGTGTCATCTCCAGCATGAGCACCAGGAGAACTAAACAGGTGTTTATGTTTATCGCAAGAAAGACACATGGTATATTACAATGTAGCTAGTACCATTACATGTAAAACAGCGTCTTATCTCTGCTACCTATAGAAAGGCAAAAACTTATCGGGCGTTTCCTTCAAATTGGATTGAAATAATTTTCTAGAATAAAATCGTACACTAACTAAAAGTTCACGTATATGTTCATCATGTTAGTCGAATAAAAAAATCAGACCATTCAAAAAATGCGACTGTCAAAAGTTAAAAACCGAGAAAAAATTAGGAACAATTATTTCTTTGCCCAAAAAACACCAGCGTGAGCTCAACTCGATTGGTCTGCATCCACAGTACCCCTCACATAGCGTCAGGCATTTGTGGTAGTCTCTAGTAATTCTCAGTTGAATTTCTGCTCGGGATGAGCCCACCCAACCAGACAGAAACTGAGACATCAGGCTGTGATACGCACTCATAATTTTATGGCATCCAAATTGCGTCCAAAACATTAATTAAAATCAGGGAATATTACTTGAGCATGTGGTGAGATTATCACAATCGTAGTAACTCATCAGTCTTTACGTTATTACAATTCATTAAAAAAGGCATGAATATAGAAAAAACTAGTTATGTAGTGCAATGACTTATTGTCAATACTGATATATCATTCGAACTCTAAAACCTGTTCATATTATGTACACAAAATTTTATGTTTAATTTCGAATTTTGTAGAAAAAACATGCTATCGCATTGAAATCCATGTATGATAGCTGACTTTATGTAAACGCCAACCCAACAACTATGAAATAAAGGAAAAATGGGGTCTGAAGAATGACTGCTTTGCATTTACCAACTCCTGAACCAGGTCACTTCAGTGACATCAAAATTTCTACTTGGAAGAATCTGCAACAGATCTTTGGGATGAAAAACGAATAGAAACGCAAAATTTGTGGACTTAATGGTAATGGGAAAATAATTAAGCAATTATTCACTTGAAATGAGCGTACGATAGTACAGTACTTCATATTAATGTACATCCTAAACCAGTACTCTCTGGGAATGGATTTCATGAGGCTCATTCTTGATACTAGTCCCTTTCTTAAAATATCCATGACCCTCTCGTATCCATAGCTGCCAAATATGTACTAGGAACAATTTAGATGAAGAAATTAAAATCAGTCGTTTGTATTTTTAAATTCTTTTTAAATTCGTTCTTCCATGCCCTGATGTCTTCACGCTAGAATGTCCTTCCCACTTTCCCATATTATTAGATAATATTTCAAATCAGGTACTGGCCCATGCCCTACTGTATGTAATTAAAATTTTTAAACTCTGAGAGAAATCGCTCAGAAATATGTATAATATTATAACTACAAACTACGACAAACTGAAAGAATTTCTGTAACTCTTCAAAAAGATCATTTGGATCAACAGACATCTCTCGTTCCCGTAGTTCTCGTGACGCCCAACATGAGATACGTCGCATACATTTAACCCGAACAGAACCTTTGAGGCCATGACTTACTAACAGATTTTTTTTTTAAATTGGAGATTCTGCGTAGAAAGCATTTCATGCACCTCTTTGATCAGAATTATAAATCCCTTTTCAATGTACATACTTCGTACGCAAACAGAGTATATGCAGCGTATGTACGTACGTACAGCTGTAGCGTTCTACAGCAACAAGACACTGCGAAATTTCCCCTGAGACTGTCAACTTTCTTAAAAAATATACCGAATGAAATCTAAATGTTGTACAATACTTCACTAATTTTACCCTGAATAAGAAAAAAAATTGTTAGCAGAAAACAATTCACAACCAGCCACCAACTATGCAAAACATGTTGTATTAAAAATATAATACAGCTGCATTGATAATTATAATGTAACACAGTGCATACTGCATTGAGAATGTAATTGAAGTAACTGTTGAACAAACAGATGCGTGAGTAACATCATTCCTGTCCTAGCCCTAACGATAAATTATTGCATTCCATCCATTTGGCAAATTCCCCGTAACTAGGGATCAAGACCCTTTATAGTTTTATTGGTGGTCGCTTAAATCAGAGTTAAGTTCCATTTAACTGAAAGAGTATTTTCAGTAGAGTGAAGTAACTGATGTTTGATTTCATGTTATCACAAGGAGCTGTTTTCGTTCTATAAGGGCAAGGAAGTAACGATATTATGAAATTGTCATTGCAACTAGTGAGGAGGAGTAACGTTGCTGATGATTAGACGAGTAGCATCAAGACTACGAGTAAAAAATGTGTGAGCTACACAAGCAATGAGAAAACAAATATAATCTAAATGACTGATAACTGATCAAATGAAACATACAATTAAAAACACATGAGACAGCTCGCAAACGTATAATGATGAACAGAATTACCAGTAACAAAATTAGAGTTTAAAAATTCTCTCTTTATATGCATGTATGATAAATTAAAAAAAATTATTCATGTACTAATAATAGGTATATTATATAAATGAGTCACAAAAACAAAGAAAAGTATATAGCTCACTCAATAAAGAGCATAATGAATGCGCTACTGAATCGATATGGATTACAGTATTTAAAATTAATATGCAGAAAAACAAATTAGTAATTTATGAGCTATGCAAGTTATGATAATAATTAGTTCCACGAAACTGGTAACCAGCTACGCATAATTAATGAAGCTAGTCACAATATAGATGCGTTACCCAATTAATAAATGCAACTTAGATTAAATAACGAAAAACTAAACCAATGAAATGCAAATTAATACCTTATGATTTTTTCAAACTTTCAGATTCAAACTGTACGTAGACAAAAGAACAATTTGTAATTAATAAAAGTGTTATAATAACTGTTATTATAACACATGAGCTGCACAATCATTTGAACGATTTAAAATTAACAAAACTAATAAGAAAATAGAGGAGCTTATTATTAGTGATCAAATGTTTTACGATCGAAATACTTCATCGTGATACTGTAGGCCCTTCTCAACGCACTGCAAGATTTCTGACTCACACAACAGTTGTCTGATCTAAGAGATGTATGGAACAAGAACAACAAAAAGCTCACATTAATGCACGTACCAGATGGTAAGTGTTAAGATTCAAGAGACAAATAGTAAATACCAAGATTCTGGAGACAAATGACAAATACCAAGATTCTGGAGACAAATGACAAATACCAAGATTCTGGAGACAAATGACAAATACCAAGATTCTGGAGACAAATGACAAATACCAAGATTCTGGAGACAAATGACAAATACCAAGATTTTGGAGACAAATGACAAATACCAAGATTTTGGAGACAAATGACAAATACCAAGATTCTGGAGACAAATGACAAATACCAAGATTCTGGAGACAAATGACAAATACCAAGATTCTGGAGACAAATGACAAATACCAAGATTTTGAAGACAAATGACAAATACCAAGATTTTGAAGACAAATGACAAATACCAAGATTTTGGAGACAAGTAGCAAGTACCAAGATTGAAGAGCCACACCATTAATATCAGGCTTGAGAATCGACAAAATATTGAAAAGTAATTTATAAAGAACAGGTTCCTGGAGTTAACACATTCTAAGTTACATTAAGCTGTTCATCCTGTTCATCCTTTCATTACAAGTTCAGAAAATGAGGTATACGACATGAGCTCCTCAATTGAGTAGCTGTAGAGTTGATAACTTTAAAAAGTACAGCTACGCAGTCATAAAAGATAGTGGCAATATATAACCCATACCAGAATTGAAGAGTTTCAGCCGTTGATTTGTGTTTATCTAAATTAACCGCTGTATTTCTTCTTTCACTAGTCATTTTGATTGATGGAACGAAAGTTAATCATGCCGTTTAAAGAAGTCAACTTCATAGCAAAAATAGTGAGCTCTTAGGATTGTAAAAACCCCATTAATGAAACTTGAGTTCTATCAAAAAATAAACTAGGACAGGTTACATAATCAATGAAAATTTCAAAGAATTGCATAATGTTCTTGGCCACAATAATGTGTCTCATACCAACGCATTACCTAACTGAAAGACCTAAGCCTACTTTTAAATTCATTAGAGAGGGATTCATTAATTGTGTGCAAGCGTACAAGCCATATTCTTCTGACACGCACTTTCTGTTGCTAATTTATTTACCATGCTTAAAAATTCTTTTTACAAATCGGAAATCAGGCGAGGGAAATATAGTTGAAACTCTGTTCAATGATGATGCTTACCAGAAATTCAGCTCTCTGTGAAAACTTAAAAATTTATAATTCAGTTAGCAGCAAGTTTTGATAATTAGGGTCGTTCATCAGAGTAAAAAATCAGACAGGCTTATACCGTACCCTGTAAGCAACAAAAATTTTCAGGAAACCAAATATTTGTACGACTATCAACATGATAAAAATTGAACAAAAAATTGAACATTGTTCAGTACTAAGCGAGAACAGTTAAATAAATGATACCACTCTGATAAATAGTAGTTTTAGCAGTAATCTCTAGTACGAACCTGACACCTTGTATCCAAGAAACTTCATTTCAGGGAATAGAAATATTTGGAGGCCTAACTTTCTGCACTAGCGTACTTCTTTCCCGTGCTGGAACTACCGATCTACTCCAGGTCCAGTTCGCCAATACTCGTCTTTTAGAAGGTCAGTTTAACTTCTTACACGAGTGCACATCTTATAAACTGCGATAAGAATTCTGAGAGCGAACTTTCCAGAACACGGACAGTATCTAATCATTACCTTAGTGTTATTTAATTTTTTCTCACGTTATAGGGAGACCTAACATATGTGCCCAAATTTACATTTTTCTGATCCATAATGAACACTTGAGATAATACAATGCGACCATTTAAAATAAAATGAACTGATGAAACAGCAAAACGATGATATAATATTTGGGTTAGAATTTTATTTTCGATGTCAAAACCTAAATACTTTAAGCTGATTATTTCGATGTTAAAGCATATTTGAATTATCAAACATTGCTGCATTGGTGTATTAGCATTAAATCACACTGGACATTTAGTATCAGTATTAATGTCCATTATATGTACGGTCTAAGTTAATCTCATACAGCACACTGCTCAACAGGTTAATACAGAAATCATTGGCGAAAATTCAAAAATCTCAAAATAGCCTTAGAAAATAATTATGTCAGAATATTTTAATGCATATTCCACACTTATAACCCAAATGTGGTATCGTTTATGAGAACCTGATGTAAATAAACAGCATTAATTTGGATAGTTTGGGCGCTTCTGTAAGAGAATGTGAGGCTATTTTAAAAATTAAATGCTTAGATTTGAATCCTTTAAAATTTGTTCTTGTTAAAGGATATGCATGAAAGGATGTGAAAGAATAAGATAAACAGGTTTACAAAGAACGACTTTTCATAAGATATCATAGCCGACCTAATAAAGTAGCATCAAGTTGCCTCTTTTCGTTCTATTTTGTGCTTAGATGAAGAGGAATCCAACCAAATTAACTCTTTTAATGTATTTTTTTAAAATAGTTTCAATCCCTGGTTTAAAAATATATTAGAAAGAATGGATTAACTATTTCAATGTAACGTAAATATTGAGAAATTGTCTTCCATTTAAAAGCATTCTTAGATGAAATAGTGTGAGTGATGTCCGTGGACTGACTTCCATTTGCCCACACAAGCTGACGCGATCAGGATTTTTTAAACTAAACGTTTATGATACATCTGATGCTGATGCGAAAGAATTTTACGTAGAAAATAAATGTGAATTGTACCTTTGTTGTACGGCGAAAATTTGATCAGTAAATACAATAACCGAATGAACTATTCGCATCTTCCAGCAATACGAGTAGAATATTCTGATAGATATTCATTCCCTAATATGAATCAGAAACGAAGTAAACTTTTGACTAATACACTGCTGGGGCACTTCTCTTACTACGTAATGTCTCTGCAAGCCAGGAGCATAGCTAGTAGAAGGAAATCTCATTCCCAGAAGCTCACAAAAACCATGAGAACGTTTAGGTGACTACATTATTAAATCTTTTTTAAATAGCACTGGCAATATTCCAGATCTTTTTTAAATACCACTGTCATTATTTTGTCATAGAGAAATATTCGGCATGCAGAGTATGGTCGCTGGTAGGAGGAGCCTTTTGCAGCGACCACTCGCATACAGTGAGGTGAACGAAGAAATTCGGTGCTTTTGTGTAGCTGAACGATCGTTGTGGAGACTGCGGCGGTGCTCCTTTCATCTGGCGCTTTTAACACCAAGGCAGGCATCATCACAAAAATTTCAAAGAAAAAACTTGGAATAGGTGGAATCTTCACGGAAAAAAAGCTCGAATCCCACGGAAAAGACGGGATCTCTGCTCTCGAAAATATACTTGCAAACCTTTGTCCTGGCTATTTGAATTCGTAAGATGCTTTTGAATTGCTTACATGAGCTTTTAGATGTAAGCCTTCAAGTACGAAAGATTTGCAGCTCTACTAAACATACTCTGGGCAAGTTTTAGCTTGTTTGAGTCTAATCTATTGCTATTTCAGTAACAGTTACATCTACTTCTATTCAAAGCGCAGCATTCCTCTCTAGTAAATATATTCCTTCCTGTCGTTGTTGGTAGTACAAGGAAGTGATGTTTCCTTTAATGATACTTAATTTCTAATTAATTAACTCGTTTTGTTTTGAGAAATTGTATGTCCTGCTGTTTTAGGAATCGAATTTTCACCTTTTTATTTCTGTATTTAATTGAGAGATTTGTGGATTTACAACTTAATTCATTCTATTTTTTTTTCAAGTAGACTACTCCATCCAAATGACCTAATGTGAACCTAAAACGACGTAAACTACTACACCTATCGCTGTTTTGTTGTCGTGTTGATATATACGCTCATGTAATGGACTACTTATATAAAGTAACGGCTACATGAGATATCAACAGATGCATAAGAAGAAACAAAGGCAAAAATAAACATATTCAGTAACACGCATGTCGGAATACGAAGATCCCATCGTCTGTGCTGGTGTAAGAGAAATTACTATTTAAAATGCACCGAAAATAAAAGCACAGAAACATACATTGGTCTGTATTGCATAAAGTTAAATTTTCTTACATTCATGAACACATTCTAATGAGCACCCAGACGCATACATATAACTATGTCAGTAGGTTGGAGCAGTACATTACTTGATGGCACTTCAGCTTTATTAAACAGGTGAAGAAGCTCTAAATTCGAAGATTTTGCTCATTATTAACTATTGTACACAGGGGACAGGAAGATTACCATTTTTAAATTGATGGCTAAAATTTTAACAATTATCCTAATTGCTGGCTGATACGGAAAAGTCTCCGGCCGGTTAGTCACAGGCAAAATTCCTGAATGTTGGCTGACTGAATGTGTTATGCTACCAACGTACGACTGCATACAGCAATGACATTTGTTATGAATATTATAAGCATTATTCACAGGAATACAATCATCTCCTCCGATTACAAATATATTCAATCATAATACTATTTCTGTAAAACAGTGGGGCGTAGACTGGAGTAAAACATTCAATTAAAGCTAACACTCCATTGTTTAATGTTGTATGCAATAGCCATTCAGATTGACAGCAGGACAAATCTTTATCTAGAAATTTCCTGAGGAGATCATCGATCAGAAAATTGGGATGGTTATTTTGAGATAAAATTCCATAAGTATATTCGACCCCACGGGAAAAATTTTATAAATTTCATAAGGGTATATATTCATAATAAAAATCTATAGTCAATAAAATTTAGTGGTAGGATTTTAAAAATGCCCAGGACGTTTCCCTCGGTGGTTTTTGAGAAATGAAATTCAATCAAGTAAAACAATTGAATGTATTAAACCGTATGTTACTACAAGAAGCGAACTTAGGTCCGCTGTAGAAAATTAAACCTCTTAATCTTACTAGGCGATAGAGGCCACCAGAACTTTCAACCTAACTCTACTTATTTCTAATAATACATTACCTATAATTTGAGTCAACCAAGAACGTAGGATTGTTTATAGTTGGTTCAATTCATTTAACTCTACAGTTTATTTGGGATACTTGACAGTTATCTAAGCAGAAGACGCGGCTTGCATCAAAACGCACAAATTAACTATCTGTGTATCCACTTGTGCTCTAATTGACGGCCGACTAAAATTGCACTAAAAGCTAAATACAGACAAACTAAACAAGGTTAAGGGCTCACAAGTCAGTGAACTTGTGTCCCTTGAAGGCAAGTCAATTTGCCTTTTCTAAAATTTGCAAACTCAAATACGAAAAATTTACCTTGAGGATATCCTAATAATCAATTTACAGATGCTACGGCATAACGTACAAAATGTTTGGATATCTCTAATATGTCTGAGGGTGCATGGAAAATCAAAATTAGAGATGCCCTTCAAATATTTAGGATTTGTAGGTATTACCTGAAAACTAGAGAAAAAAGGGACTTCTCACAGTAATAAAAACAGTGAGAATTTCGGTTTAAATAACTCTGTTCATCCAGAGCTCGAAAGCTATTTATCTTTAAATAGGTAACATTTCGATATCAAAAATTATGATCTACATTTCACAATAATCCTAAGCATTTAAAACAGTTTGTCAATTACCTATATTTATCCGGGAATACTACCCTGAATAATTTTTGACCGGAAACAAAGTAAATAATTATCAATATATTTACTTATGATCTACCAAGGTAAGTTAACTGCACTATGTCATCCCACCAAGAAATTTTTGGAGAAACTTAAATACGAGACTGGGAGGCCTCAATTGGAACATCAATATTCAAAATTCTTAGCAGTTATAAATGAATATTTTTAATATGAAGCACTCAGTATGTCGGTCGTGCAGGATACGCTTTTCTATTCACAAGCCTTTTTTCAATCAAATAAATTAGCCTAAAATAAAAATTAATTGGAAAAATATTCATTTTTGTGATTCTTTCGTGATTCATTTATTCATATGAGCCTACCGGTTTAGACTTAGCTGCATATATTATAATACTACAAAATAATAAGATAAAAATAATATTTATCTTGCTTCTAAGGGCGTATGATTGAATTGTTATGCTAAAATCATTTGAAAATTCTTCTAAAAAACGAATTTCTGCTTTTCGTCGAAATGTGACAAAGAAACCCTATGCGCTGAAAATACAGTGGTATTAAGCAACACGTACCTTTTTTCCTAAATACTTTTTATCATAATTATTTTTTCAAACTGCACCCAATGCATATTGTACATTTATATGGATATTTGTGTATGCTGATTTGTGTGTGCATACATATTTTATTTGACTGATTTGTATCTAAAGTAGCTACATCAATAATATACAAATTATTCAAATAAAATTCATTATCGAAACTAGAAATGTAACAGTATTGTCACAAATTCAAAGTCAAACCCAATTAAACAATTTTATAAATGCGCAATTCTCGCTAACCGGGAATGATCTGACTCATAAAGAACATTTATAGACACACCTAGACACATCTGATGTTATCAAAGTTATAACATGTCATATCTTGTCTCGTAATGGTTCCAGTTCCGAATATTTGCAAGGAATGTGATGACCCCAATCAGCCCAAGAAATTAACATGTCTAAACTTTCATCTACTCATAATGGCATTCTTGAGTGACATAAGAATGAAATTATTTATTTTCCGACATCCCTAGTATTGAGAAGCATTTTGATAAATGTAAACAAGGTAAATCGATAATTTAAAGGTCATTGAATATGCGAGTACAATGACTTAAATCGGATCAAGTTAACTACTTCGTTCAAACATAAAATGTTATTTTTTAAAAAGAATAACAGAAATGTTTTTCTAATTTATTCAAGTTGGGGTTTAGAGATATCTGTCCTTTGTGGGCGACCTGAACAGAAACAAAGATTCTGAGTAAAATTTGGAAAAATAGCAATTTTTTTATTCCCGAGTATCATCAGTCATTGGCCTAGTAAGTAATATAATTCATTAATAAACAATATCCTTGGTATGGTTACTCTTCAGACTAAAAGAATTCTATGGTTTAAATATCAACACGTGCCACCGGACGATATGAAGAGGAAAGCTACGAATTATTCTGAAGTTCGAGAGCGGCGGCATCTTGAAAGAGAGATGAGGCTGCGTCTGAAACCCTGCGACAAATGTGTGAGACAGCTTTTACGAACTCATAAAAAAGTGAAGCGAGTGTTAATTTTAATGAAGCATCTAATTAAAAATTTTATGTTATTTTGTGCATGTAATTAGAACAATTCGTTGAGTGTAGAAGAATTTGAACATGGTCAGCAAGCTCATCGTTTTGAATTGAGGTTGAAAAATGAAGTGGAAGCGTATTCGCGAACTTGCTCTTGGACCAGGTTGAGCTTCTCGTAAATAATGATGTTTACTTTGCTCGAAGACAGTCCGGCCGATGTTCAAACGCCATTCTTATCTCATTGGAAAAGTGGCAGCATAGCTTGAAGTTAGTGGAGCAGAAACACATTTGCTTTGACATCGTAGCCATTCCAAAGGAGAAGAATCGATGCAGATCATATCTCGAATGCTGGGTACGGGCACTCTTCACGTAGCTGTCACACTTGGCATTCGAAGCTTCAAGTTGGCATTCAGCTGACTGCGCTGAGTCTGAGCCCAAGCAACTTGTTAATGTCATGACTCATTACTTCGAAATCAGATCAAGAACCGATAACGATGTCAGCTTTATCATTCTATTTCATTGTCAGATGAACTCGAATGTAGCTGATGGTCTCGTCGCTGTCATAGTTGTCTTTACAGACGTCTGATCTTCTCGGGTTAAATTAATTTAAACGTATCGACTGGAAAATTCATGAAGCAAGAAATGTATTTATACATATTTGAATGAAATATCTCGTGTCAATCTTAAAATCTAGAAATTATTTATTAAGATACGAGCAAAAGTCTTTGATTCCGCTAATACGAGTATACGAATCAGGTCTAAAAATTAGTATTAATCTTGTTTGGTTGCATTCTCCGATGTTCACACCGACAGACAAAAATCTGTGCTTACTGGTGAAATTCAGCTGCCATAAGCTACACAACACATATATTAAATAAGATTAGAGTAGTCAATGTGTATTATCCCTTCTAATGTAAAATCCCCCTGTATTCGCCATTATTTGAGACCTTATGGTTATACACAGATGCTGTTTAATTAAATCGAATAAACATTCATGAACTCTCCAAGCAAAGGCCAAAGGCCCAACTGACTTACATTAGAAAAGAACAGTCAGGGAAGAATTAATTTAGAAAAGAACAGCACAACGCACGGAAACTATGGATGAGACCAGCAAAATCGACTGTGGCTTCCAATGATGATGGAGTGAAGTTCTGGTTTTGCAGCATCGTAAACAACCATGTTAGCCTTCATTTAATTGAGACGTTGGAGCAAGGAAAATTAATACCTCATCAGATATTCAGCCGGAATCATTAGATAAAAGATTTTTACATATTCACAATTATTAATAGAAAAAGCATTTTCAAAATATATTGATTTGAGAGCTGTAAATAGATTATCAGGAAAACGCAAATTCATTAAAGCTGATAGTAGACTTGTGCTCTCTTGGTTGTGCGTTGAGTGGATCTGAAGAGAAGACACGTGAGTGAGTCCTGTATGTACTGGCTACTCAACCATTACTGCCAACAGAAAGTGATGCATGTATTATTTTTTCTTATAATTATCTTAATCGTATTTTCGATATTTTGTTACTTTTTGTATATATATATATATATATATATATAGTTGTATAAATACATACAAATCAGTCAAGTAACATTCATTGTTAAATTTCAAAGTATTAAAGTATCGTAACAAATTTAAAGTCACATTCAATCAAACTGTTTTTAAATGTCCAATTCCCACCAACCGAGAACGAATACAAACTCTGATACTGGCACAATAATTTTATTAGTACAAATTAATGTCCAAATTCATTACGATAGTTATGTATTCATTTATCACTAATATCAGGTGCTGCGACATCACAGCTCGCATCGAAGACTTGGACATCTTTTCCGCAAAATTGTAGCTACAACAATACCGAAAAAGTAAATTAATTGGAGTGTGGAGATCAAGGTAGGGATTGGTGTTCATCAACATCAACAAGGAAAATTTAGGCAATGATTAGGTGCCTGTGAACATGTAGTTAAACAATACTTCACCTACATCTCTTGAGAAGGTCTTTCTTTCTTAACTGAACTTAACTTAAACGTTAGACCAACTTTAGTTGAGGCCTTTATCGCGGCCTTTAATTCCCTCTAAAACACACATAAAACAGGATGACAGACTCCAAGACAACTCTTAGGACAAATCTTACTGCGTTATACGATGTGCGTTTGTGTCCGTGCTTCTTCGCCAGCCTGTCTATACTGAAGGCTCATAACACTTGAGAAAAAATGTTTTCCAAATGCATTATAATATACATAGAAATTATTTTCTTAAAATCAGTATTATGTACTTATTTCGTCCATTCCATCAGCGCGGTCAACAAACAGTGAACCTCAATTAAACCTAATTAACAAAAGGTAAACTCTTTTGATACATTCAATCAACGCAATCGATACATTTGAACGCTCCTCATAACTGACATTAGAATTGTTCAACTTCAATTATAGTTGTCTTAAAAAATATCAAGCTCAAGTTTCTGCAAGAAACAATATCAAGGGCGATTAAATCTCGTGAGAATTGACGAGTTCTTATTCACATCCTCCACTCATTCCAGGCTCTTGTGCACAAAAATTTCGGTCTTCGTTGATGGATCTTTAGCCGGCATTCACTATCTTTCTCGCACCATTTAGGTATCCATTAGTTATTTATTCAGATCTTTCCTTGTGTTTCAGGTGTCTTCCGAGTATTTCTGACATCAAAAAACTTTTGACACAACATGAGTCGTTTCTTTTCTTGTTTTGCCCAAAGATTCTCGACTCTCGAAAATACGCTTATGTTGAAGACAATTCTACCGTTCCGTGTCTTTTCATGCCTGCTCATTGCTCTGTTAAACCAACTTTTCAGCAGGATTTTTAAACCTTTTATCTCAACAATTTGTGCGTTTCATTAAGGTCCATTAAACATCACGATGATTACATCCCTAAGCATCTTAATAATTGCAGGGCCAATCACATTCTAATACACTGTACTATGTTTTTCGATCTCATTCAGTAGTTATATAATCTGCTTTTCAGCAACCTTTTTAACACTCCCTCGCCGGTACTCATCCATTCTGAAAGAAAACTTCCGTATCTATTCCTTCTTTTACAACAACGTTCCCCATTCCTGGTCTCTTTTCTCCGTGGCTATCACATATTCATACTACAATTTCATCATTAAACTTAAGCTCTTTAGTTGTAAATATATTCCTGATTTCATCAAAATTTCCATCTTTTCCAGCTTTCTCTATAATCTTCACAATGTCACCTATTGGCTTAGCTTTTACTTAGCGCTGTATTATCCAAAAAACTATTTCAACTCATGAGAGCATGCACAAGCAATTTAAAGTACAGCATAGAGTAATCCATCTGAACTGACGTGAAGGCAAGGATTTAACAAGCGCAGGTACTCGAGCTGAGAGACGGCGAGATGAAAGCTATAAGAGATTTCTTTGTGAAAGGCAAGAGAAATGAGCTCAGTTGCGAGCCTCTGAAATGCTCTCATGCACGCTTGTAGGATCAGCGAACGTGAATTGCTTCATGACGGTTCCACGCAGAGACGGACGACGTACAACTTACCCACTGTATGTGTGCTTGGCCAGGGGAGCCTTAGTACCACTCAGAATGCCCTCTTCCTAATGAGGTCTTTTCTATTCGTAGAGGTGTTCACGATCATCGGTCACGGCCCATCTGTCAGACGAATACAATGCACCGCACACACGCTCCGACATTAGACATACTCGATAGCTGGTCGTCCGCGTACTGATGTGAAAGCTTCATCCTGCCTCTAAAGCCTGAAAACGGATTTCAATTGAGCCATTAGCTTGTGTGGAGTCTTCCGATTAAATAACCAGAGAAGAACCACGAAGCATGTATACATACGTATAGAGTTGCCTAAAATTTTTCCAC
The DNA here is from genome assembly GCA_006783055.1 of Trinorchestia longiramus. NCBI lineage: Eukaryota > Metazoa > Arthropoda > Malacostraca > Amphipoda > Talitridae > Trinorchestia > Trinorchestia longiramus. Next base: position 144,964 of record VCRD01000212.1, on the reverse strand, counting down.
CAGAAGATTTGATGGAATATAATGAAAGTATGGAACTAAAAGTTTCGAACAAACTCTTCAGTGATCGTCAGTTGAGTGTGCAAATACTGAGCACTGAATTATTGGCCGTGTTACCTAGGCCAGAAGAAAAAATTTTGATAAAAATTTTCAGGCAGAAGAAAATTTATGCATTTTTTTCGTATATATGTAATTTACACCACATGAAACTGTTCAAAATAGTACTGAAATCAAGCGTTGCTCGATACAAATTCACCAACAAAAAAACACGTGAAGCCAACGACTTCCCTGAGAATGTTTCCTTTTTCAAATGAAAGCTACACAAGTATGATCTTGCACTTATACGTTTTAATTTTAAAAACTTAGTAAAATAAAATACATTAATTGTTTCCCTTGATATCTGAACTGTAAAAGTTCTGCTTAAAAAAACGCGAAGTCACATGCGGTCTACAGCTTAGCCAATACAATAAATAGAATCATCGAACTCTGTTTTTTTTTGTGTAGGTACACATAGTTGCACGTCGGGCTTGAGTCAACATGGAGGTTAGCACTGCCAAACTTGGAATGCTAAAAATCATAAAACATCCAGTTTTGAGCAATAATATTCTGGGAGTATAAGAAATTAGAAAAACCAATTAGTGTACATACATCAATCCCATATGGGATGATATAAATCATGTTCTGGTATCGGTGGAGAACAATGGCTGCACTGCCGTCTCGTCACAGGGGGAATAACCTCCCAGCACCAATCTATTCATTTCAGTGTTTCCTCAAATGAATATTTAAATTATTTTAGTTAGGAATTTTAGAGACGTTCATCAGAAGAATACAAATTCAATATGATAATATCCTAGCCATTCTTTTAGACATTACGAGCACATCTTCACATCCATATTTTTTTCTATATGGACTAATTATTGAATCTTTACGAGTATTTGAACCATCTGTTAATACATATAGTATTATTATTGACAATACATCTATTGTTCCAAACTTTGATCTAACGCGCGCTAATTCAAAGCCTGCTCAACATATATATATTTAACATATATATTTCTGAGTTACATTTCTAATAATGCCAAGTTTTTAGGTTAGCTTCTCTTCATTAAAGCATGGACTGAGTTCATGAACTTTGAAAATGAGAGAAGAAATCTACATAAAAATGACTTAATTCATTTCAAAAGATATCATTGAATTTACTATGATAACGAAAGGTTACTTGGTCAGGAAAAATATGAAAGTAGTTTAATTTATTGCTTAATCTCACTAACTATACATGGAAACCTGTAAGTAATTTTCCATTCGTTTATTTGTTGGTGAGAATTAGGTAAAAATTACGTTTATTTCACCAATTCAACTTCAAAGATAAGTATTCAATCGCATCAGACACTGTATTTGTTTGCATTTTATTTCTCCTTGAACAAAAATTATACATAATTGTACGCGACTTCTCTTCTGTGACTTGAAGTTGTTCAATTTGCTCTCAATGTTCGCTTTAATTAAGTCATGAGACAGAAGGCACTCAGACTTCAGTAGAACCAAGGACCACTCATGGGAACGTGGGTCCAAGACTTGCTGGTTGTCCCTTTTGTGTTCCTGTTTGTCGATTTCGGCCTGGAGAAACCTGCTGATGACGCTCAAACACAATTACATGTCAATACTGTAAGGTTAATGAAGACGTATGAGGTATAATTAAGCGCAACGTCTACTGAATTTTTGAAGTCGAAAGCCGTAAAAGATTTCTGAACATCTTGCTTTGTTTCGAAGCTTGTGCTGTAAACCACTTTTTGCTACAATTAAATGCATAGTAAGTAGAAGGTAGGTAATATGTATACAGGTTCAGTGTTTAATTTTTGAGCATTCAATTCATTTTAATTAGCAATATTTTTCCGGCCATCTATAATTTTGAGCAGAGTACTACATATATTCATCAATTGAAACATCCTGGACATTTTCATCAGCACATTTCCCTTATGAAACTTGTTACCTTCACTTATAAAGCAAGACGTTAACCTCGCTGATAAGTTCAGTTTTTAAGTGTAAAGTTTTCGGATGTGTGATGTTTGGGGAAATTTTAATCAATTTTGGCAGTCATAGGGAGTAAAACAAAAAAAGAAAATGGATTCACGTCGATAAACATCCGAACAACAAATAGAATTTACCTAATACAGAAAAAAATATTTAACCAGAACCATTGGGGAATATAGAGAATGGACGTTGTAAATGAGTTTTTCATATGAATTCATTGCAGTCCTCACGGTACTCACGCACTCCCACTGTCAGAAAAAGTCGGTACTTACAACTCTTGATGCAGAGAGGATAAAAGTCTACAAATTTGGCTCTACAATATACTCTCAACGTTAAATGTTATACTTTTAAAAAAGTACAAGAGACAAAGATTAAGAATCGATTTCCTGGATGTTTTCGTAAAATTCATGCGGGAATGTTTTCCCCTCCGCATACTAACTGTTTTTGACCAAAGGAAGTGTAATTTTTCAACACATTTATATCGACAATATACCTGTAAATTGTCCTAATCTTCGATTGCAATGATAAATAGACGAATACGATCGTACGAGATGAACTTCCTTCAGTTAAGAATTACACCATGAATTCAAAGAGAGCCCATTTGCAATCACCTCTACACGGCACTCTCTGAAAGTTATAGAGAGTACACAACAAAGAGTGTATTTGTGCTGTGACCTTTAGATAGGGCAGAGAGGGGAAGACGGAGGCAGATTATGAGCGCGACAAGGGTGGTCCGCCGCTGCTCGGGTATGCGGACAACATGGCGTGACTAAAGCGGCCACAATTGCGCCATGACTGGACTGTACGCTGCGGGAAAACTCGTATGCTCGCCAGCTTCCTTGCCCCGCTCAAATTGTGGTTAGTGGTGCGATAACCCCAGGCTGGTCTGATATTTTATTGTAAAATTTAAGCTGATCAAACTGTTGAGGTTGTTTCTAAGCTGTCGCTGTAGCTTCTATAACTCTTTGCTCGGCCTAAATTGTGGATAGTTTTTCTTCAACCGCAGTCTGGTCTTCTAGCATTTTGTGGGTAAATGAAATCAATCCAACCGGAGAAATTTTTTACTTGAGTCTTTGCATTGACTACGAAGTTCGAACCCTTCATCCTGTATATATAAACACAAATCGTTATAATTTGCAATTCGAAATCGAAGTATTCCGTGTGGACTTCATTTTAAATGTAAACCTGCAAAATTACGAAAATTTTAACAGTCGAACGAATTCTCGAAAGGCTCGACTGCAATTTCTCATTCTAAGGCCTCCAACTCCACAATACAACCGCAGCTAATGTGAACAACCGCGTTGTGTCAAATGAAAGATTAATAGATCAGATTATTCACCACAGTGCAACTACAGTAATTTTGACAGCAGTAACTGTGCATAGCATCGACTTCATCCTCAATATCGATGAAGCACTGACCAAATTGCATATACAGCTTAAAGGGTAAACGTTGCTCAGAAGTACTAACCGTCAACTTTTTCAGTACAACTGTGAATCTACTTCTGACAAAAGTAATATGACCAACTTCCATGCTGAGGCTTAAGATACAATTTATATTCTCGGAGAAACTGACGGTAAGGAATTCAAACTACATACATTTCAACCAATAGGTTTTCAGCAATATGAAAATGGTCTCCCATTAAGTTTTCCCTCAGAGTGCAAGTTAAAAAAAATACACAGAAAGATTTTGAAAATAAATAGGCACCGAATCTGTCATTCAAATAGTCAGCAGGTATGAGTTTAGAGTAACATCATTTTAGTTCACAATCGTTTCCTTCCTTCCTTCCTTGATTTTCGTAGATCCTAAAGTGCTCTTGCATTTTTTTGGGGGGAGCTTGATCAATTGTGCAATCTGTTGCTGGATAATGTTTGACCCAAATATTATAGTTGCAGATGTCAAAGTAATTATTTGCGGAAGTAAATTTTTTACGCTCCATTCGCAAGGTTGTATCGAAAATTGTGAAACATATTCAATTCAACTTATTTCCGGGGACTGAAAGACAACGTTAAAACTTGAATTTCGTTTTTTTCTGGCATCCCTGGGATTACTTGCGATACAAATAAACAAATTTTGCACTACTAATGTTGTTAGTGTATTTCACCAAGGCGAGCGACCTATTCCCAAATCGCTGTAAAAACTATCGCGTTTTCTTCAAAGATAGAAACAATACAGAGAATTTAGATTGGGCGTGTGTCTTCCAAAACGATTACATTTTTCTGAAAGTCCGATAGCCGTCAATGTACTACAAACCTATTTTCTTCTTTCACTGTTAACAGACCTGACAAAGAATGGCTTTCAGCAGCCAGACAATGACCTCCAAAGCTAACTATATTTGTTTGACTTCATATTTATTGTTTCTACATTGTGAGATACCGTCTCTCTCGAGTCCCTCATGACCGACAGACTACTGTACACCTCAGACACGCCTGCCTGGTTAGACATTTCGGGGATATTTCAGATACCAATTCCCTTTCTGCATGTATAAACTAATGATGACTCTGTTGACAGTAGCTAGAGGTAGCTGGTAGTTTTACCTAGAGTCGCTTATTTGGTTGCATAGCAATTTCTGTACGAATCAATAAACTATCTTCTCTCATACAATAGTACCTACTGGGAGTGAGCCTGAAAATTCTTGAAGTAACCATTACTTCTAAATTAAATATTTCATTTTACTTGAACCACATTGAATAGAAAATATAAAAATGTATACATTTTCTTTTGACGTAATCTCATCAAATTAAAAATAATGTTTTATGGGTAGGAAAATATATTTTTTCATTCAAGTTTGTCATTTTTTGTATCACCAGTGCTTTCAACTACATTGGAACAACTATACTAGTTGTTCATTTCTCTTCATTATTTCTAAAATAAAGTCAGCTGGGATGACATGTCCTACCAATTTCTAAATCTACAATTCAGCTCTCTCAGTTTTAAAATCTTCATCTACCGTACAAAGGTATTTGATTAATTACAGTACTACACTTCTGCTCAAATCATTGATTAATGTACCATCAGTGAAGAATTTTCTTAAGGGAAAAATTGTAGTTGAGCTTTCATACAGGATAACATAGAAAAAGTACTTTATTTTGAACTCTTTTATTCGCAACTTGAGAGCAGTTTAACAAACGGAGATGGGATAACACCATTTTAAATCATATAGCTAAAAGTTTTCTTTACTTCATAACATATTCTCAACGCAATTACCTTCATCTTACATACGGTACATATTCAACGGCGTTTTGAAAACTTCCAGTATGAAGGCGAGTACTAGCTGTCATGCCAGTTGGTGAGATGCTGTCTGACACGTTTTACTGCATGGCGTTGAAGCTTTGTTTTGTTTCAAGTAGTCTTTCTTTAACATATTGCTGTGGTAAATCGTCATGGGAACGAATATTTCATGGTCTTGCTGGCCAGTGGAAGTCAGATTAATGAGAAATTAATCTGTCTCCAAAATCCTATCGAACCCATGTCTTTACAGGCAAGAAAAAGTGTAAGGTATGAATAAGATTTACAAATTATAAGACATCGCTCCTTGACAGTTAAGAATTTTTCAGTATGAAGCAATATGCTTCGACTACTTTATTATTAACAAAGATATTGAACAGATCTTCAGTTGAGGCATGTTTCAGTAGACGAGCAAGACAGAGGCTCAGTTCCTATATTCTGAACGTAGCTTCAATTGACACGAAATAAAACGCATATCTCTATCATATAGATAAAGATAAAAGATAAGTCAGTAGTTGAAAAGTACGACACTCTCACGACTTGCCTCACTTCCCAAGAAGTGCATCGTATTTATCTACGTGATAACATCTGGAGTGACAACAATAAATAAAATATGACCACATTTTCTTGATGAGAACATTTTGCTTTTAAATGTGAAACAGATGCTGAAAAATATACTCAGAAAAATCTACCTCTGGCATCTGCATTCGACTCAAATCTATCTATGTTGCGTGCATCAATGACTACTTTGACTCGAGCTCAAATTCACGTCCTTGTTATAAAAAATTCACTTGGACATCAACCTTCTTCAGTCACTAAGGAGTTACTTTTATGGCATGGAATATTTCACGGTGAATGAACTGAAGAGAGGAACGCCTAAGTGAACCATTTATACTCGTAGTTTTTAAAGCCTCGCTTTTTGTTTATTGGAGCTCATATCGAATTTCATATCGATGAAATACACAGCCTTATCCAAGAGAATAAAATATTTATCCCTTTTAAGGATTTTGAAATAATGCTAATATTGAATTGCTGATTAGATATAAACATCTAAATGACAATGGTTATCATTTAGGCGTTCAGGAAAATTTCTGGACGAATTCATTAAATCTATTGAGGCTTTTTATCTCTTGACTCGTCCGTCCTAGTAAAACTCCAGAAAATTGACTCTAGGTAATTTTACTTTCTATAATTTCCTTCAAGTGTTTTAGATTGTGATATCACAATTTCTAGCAATGTGACTGCCATGAAATTTTACTCCTATCGAAGCACAAAGGTCCAGAGAGCGTTTACTGCTCGAAATTTCGCACTTGTTCGACCTTAGCTGAAGTTTCTCAATGAAACAGAGAAATCGTCATGTGCATTTAAGTCTCAGGCATTTTTATAATCATTAGAAAAAACTCGATAGCGACAGAACTGAGAAACCTCTCCGACTTCTGTAGTAATATATTGATGCGTCTGTCATGTAGCAGCTAACATCTAACATCATGATACAAGCGGCTACGTGGAAACAGCTACTCATTATGAGCATCCTTCTTTGTGTCAATATAAAGAAAGCTTGAAACTTTTTGATAACACATTTTTATGATTACTTATAGTGTATATTCCTCTCCGTGGCTGTTCTCGATCATACAAAACTTGTACATAAGTTTCAACTCTGGTTCTTATACGAGCATATTTTGGACAGCGTTTCCCCATAACTGCAAGCGTCGATGGATACATGGCAGCGAGTCAGGACCTTCGTGAATCTCTCTAACATTGGCCTATTGTTTTTATACATGACATTCTTTCAGCTGGGCCCCGTTTGCATGCTCTCTCACACAAAACCTAGCACAGAGTTTCTCAACCAGGGCCCCTTGGTCCCCCCAACGGACACCGAAAACTGCGAATATTCAACTTATTAAGGCCTTCAACCGGGAAACCACGAGCGGACGCCGAAAACTGCGAATACTTAACTTATTAACCTAACACTCAGGGCAGGGACCACGAGTGTTAAATCACTTGGTGGATAGGAGGCCACGGGCCATCTAAGATTCAGAAACACTGGCCTAGCAACTTCCCTTGTGTTCGAAACCTTGTCGCAATATACTTCCCTCTCAGTTGTCCAAATTCTACAAGAAAAACTACGTTCGAGACCAGGTCCCGTCAGTAGGCTACTTCGTTAGAATTTGATTGGCCTTCAACATTTTTACTTCAGTTTCTTCTGTAGTGCACTTTCAAATTATTAGAGGCATACGTCTACCAACCAAGTTCCTTTTCCTCCATTGTTCTACAAAAACCTTTATCTAATTCTTTAACGAACGATTCGATCATACATCTAATCGACGCATTTAATCGATTTTCTTCGTGTGACCAAACCATCTTTGTACTCTGTAGCCTCTTCCATTCAAAAGCTTTCTTATTACACCTGATCCCTTTTCCACCTTATTTCTAACCAAATCACGTTGCAATATTTCAACCATGCTTTCAGACCCATTATCTGAACAACTTTTTCCTCCCCTGTTTAAAAAATTGCACTCTCATGCAAATCAAGCCCTTTACATTACAATGATGCTATGTAGCTTCCCAAACCAAAGTGCTTCTCCCTCTCTCAAAGACCTACTATTTGCTTTAGCCTACCACTTCGCTGCTCCACCTTCCACTAAATTCAAAAATATCACTACTGCTATCGCACTGACATTCCTCTGCTATTTCTACTCCTACAACAGCATAGATTACCTAGCTGCAAAGATATCTACTACTCGTATATTCCTGAAGTTCCATCGCCTACTATTCGCTTTCCTTTTCTGAGAAAGCAAAAAGTAACGATACTAAAAGAATAGGACCTCATTTGCAAGGAAGTCAGAATCGAGTGGTTACCTTGAAATCGTGCAAAAACGGATGGAATGCGGAGAGGTTACCCTCAACCTTAAACTGAGAAACTTAAAACCGAAAAAATTTCGAAGCTTTCACCCCACTTCTTTTCTTATGCACCTCTTCACCCATCGAATGACTAAAACTATAAAATACTAAAGCTGATGAATCTATTCGTAATTTAGTGAGAGTATTGGTTGATATAAAAGAGGTACTATATGATATTGCGATACATATATTTTAATAGAAAATACACTGTTCTAGAGATTAAGGGGGGAGATTGATTAAGCCTTGCGCTTAATTTTTCCAGTGTGAGGAACATGCTTTAACAAGCCGGAACTTTCAGCAATGCACTTGTCATTGGTGGCTAATTTTAAACTACTGAATAGCACATCTCTGATTAAAAACAATAAAAATAGCAAGTGTATTTATTTATAAAGCTTAGGAATAACTATTTCTTTGGAGAATGAGTTGAAAGCATTAACTCATGAAATATACTCGGAGATACGGCCATTACCAGTCCTGTCGTATGAATGACTTGAACTGCAACCACCGACCGCCACGAGAAAACGGTCGTCCACCGTCATTTATACTCATCACTTTTATCGAGTAGTGGAATATTTTTACCCCTAATTTATTGATCGAATTCGTGTATTCCTTGAAGAAAAATGACACGAGAGGACGCTGCTGCTACCTCAATACTGCGTCATTTCTCCACTTTTGTGCTGTTGATGCGTCAGTGCGGCACAACGCTCAAACCTAGCTGTGGAGCACCTGCTTCATGGCAGGCAACTCATTTAGGCGGCGTCTGTAACGATTTCTTGTCAAGCTCTCCAGACCTGCCACTGAACTACGGCCCTACAACACCGTGTTCCCATAGCTTCTTGTGGAGGGAGGTCACGCACCAATATAGAGAATAATTTTGTCCGTGCATGCAATGAAGGACATTTTCATGACTGGCGCTCATTGGTCGAGTGGGTAATTGATCTAAGTTGTACAGCAATTTTGAAGGCAAAACAAAACTGTTTCTATTGAAGGTATCAAGGTAATACTTCACACAGATAGTTCATGGATAGGTAAGGTCATAAGTGAGAATCCGGTGGCAACTGACCTTGCGCTCTCATGCTCAATAACAGGATCTTTTTTGGTTTGATATTCAATTAGCATCTGCCTTTGGTGCATGGAGCATTTCTCCTCCAAAGTCAAATTGTGAAATGAAACTCTCATACACCAAGATTAATATTGTCAACTGTATATGAAATTCCTACCAATACATAAAAAAGGAACACTTTCTTGCCTGATCTTAATAAGGCATGTACGTATAAGTTTACCTCGGACGAGCACAGTCGAATCTGAGCGAGCTGGACAGGGTGAGACTTCGATGTGATCTGCGATTCTGTCTGGTCTCTTTGTTCCTAAAGATAACCTTCGATAATGCAATGGTCTTCTCTTGTCGCATTACACTGGCCAGATCTCAGCAAAGCATCTAATTAGGAGCTGGCTAGTATATGCTAAGGGCGCTCTTCGTATAAATAAATACGCCTTCGTACCGGTTTCTTAATCCAATAGAAATAAAGCGAAGGTTCTGAGGCACCGAAACCAGTTGGAGTGTTGAGCGAAGCTCTTCGCATTTCCCTTATTACCTTGTCTTAATGATAGTCATTGAAGCTTAACAACTCCATCGGTAAAAGCACCACTGTATCATTGGCTGGCGTTAAGTATTCGTTTAAAATCCTTCGGCCGCTTAATTACCCTTCGCTCTTTTGGGACGCTGTCATTTGCAGGAGGCAGGCCGTGCAGACCAGACTGCTCTACCGGCATCCCTTTAGAAATGAAGAATAGAGCGCACTCATGCCTAAAGACTCTACGACAATCACTGATCTTGCTCAACCTTTGGCCACTGAGAACATCATGAATAGAGTTATTGTTCTGTCCATGCAGAAGCTGGTGTTTAGGGCGAGCATGCATTATTTTTACGATACACATCTGCATGCTACCTGTAGTATTTCTCGAAGCCTACGTATTTTATCTGAGCTGAGGGTACGGTCAAGGAATGTTGAATTGCTCAAGCCATCTGTGACAAAATCCCATTTTTCAACATCCTCCCATAATTCAATGGAATACAATAGCTTGAATAAACAAGTAATATCTATGACTCTTGTTATAGAAATCCATGCAGTACCATACACTATGCATAGCATACCTCTACACCACCTCTCTTCCATACTGTGCATGGTGTCCGAACATGAACTAGAGTATTGAATTATAGATTAAAATATATTTTTTATAATCTGGATTACCATTAGAGATTATCCTGCATCATGTAAATCATTTTTTAGTTTTATTTATCATCGTTGTAATTATCTTTCTTAGCGTCGTCAATCATTATTATTAATTGTTAGTGTTTTTATTAAATTTTTATTATTGTTACTGCTACATCTATTTTTATTATTAAACTCTATTACTATAATTAATCTTAGGTTGTTCAGACAATTGTTTCCGTTTCAGATATACTGTTTTGAAATTCAACTTTATGATGAAATTTCTATCATATTGAAGCTAAACTTCAAAATACCTAATAATTTAAATGGTTAGTTCCATAATTTTTCCCTGCTTCTTACAGAAAACACTATAAAAGCATACAAGCCTTCAATTATGAACATGAAAAATGAAAACTTTCATTTACTTTCCTTGCACGAGTTCAAGTTTGGTTGCAATGCTTCCCAAACAGCAGCGAATATCAACATGGCATGAGGGTGAGGGATACTTTAAGTGATCGACCAGTACGAAGGTTGATTCAGAAATTCCGTGACGGTCATGAGAGCCTTAAAGATGATGAAGGTAGAAAACGGTCATGCACTCTTGACAATTAACATCTGAAAGTAATTATTGAACAAAACCCGTAGAAAACGTCAGAGTAATGTTTCAAGAATTTGTGTCAAGTATTTCAACGGTGTAAGACAAATTGGTGAGGTCAAAAAGCTCGATGAATCGGTCCTGCGCGAGCTCAATGAAAATCAAAATACTAGGCGTTTTTAAGTGTGCTCGATGCTTGATCTGTCAAATACCATTGATCCATTTTTTGACCGAATGGTCGCTTGTGACGAAAAGTATATACAATTTGATGATCGTAAACCATCATGTCAATGCCTTGATCATCATGAGTCACTCAGATATTTCCCAAAACCAAAATTGCATGGATAAAATATAGTCACTTCGGTGATCAGCAATTGGTGTAGCCCATTACAGCTTCCTAAAAGCAAATCAGAGTATCACAGCAGGGGTTTATTGCAATCAATTCGAAGAAATGGATGTTCACTTGTGAAAAATAAGACCTGCACTGGTGAATCGGCGTAGCCCAATTCTGCTCCACGACTTCGTGTGACCATCTGTTGGAGAATAAAGCTCCAGAAACTCACAGACTTGGATTACAAGACTTTACTACATCTTCCTTATTCTCTAGATTTTTCACTCACGGATTATCATTTTTCAAAGCATCCAGACACCTTTTTAAGAGATAAAACTTTCAGATCCAAAGAAGAGGTGAAATCTGCGTCTAATGATTCCTTATCATTAAAGCAGAAAATTTTTTATCAACGAAGCATAAATTATCTGGTTGATCGATGGCTGTTCATGAATCACACTTTGATTTATTAAAACATACTTAGTATACATTATTTTCCTAAATAAAAGTTGGTTTTGAAATCGGCTATTATTTTTTGAATAATTTAATGGTATAAATTTTTTACCTTGGTGTTCTTTGGGTTATCGTCGGCATTATATTATATTATATTATATTATATTATATTATATTATATTATATTATATTATATTATATTATATTATATTATATTATATTATATTATATTATATTATATTATATTATATTATATTATATTATATTAAAAAAGTAGGAATTCGATGTTCTGATGTGGCTGCAATGTTGGCATATGAAGCTATAACTCTGACTCAAATTTCTCAAATCGATCACTTGAAGTTATTGTCATTCCAATTTAACAAGTTATGCTTGCTTTAATCACCAGAAACTGAAATATAACATACTTCAAGTGTGGCTAAATTACTTGAACTTGAAGTCATGAGATAAATCTCATAAATAATTATTTTAAAATAGGCCCATGGTAATTGCTAAGCGGCAGAGTACGGACACTTAACAGCAACATCTATGCTTTGATCTTTGTCCTCCGTCTAGAATTGCAGCAGAACTAATACTGATTGATAATTAGAATAGGTCATTATTACTCATTTCGTGGAATATCTAGAAAACACTGTTTGAGAACTTGAGCATGCCAGGGATCTTTATCCCTATGGTTAGTGTAGGGTGGTTTCGTTACTGCTAACATATATCATAAATTTGTCTTACCTCGGCCACACTTCGGTTTGTCAGCACCGTTAAACACAAAAACTCTGACGAAAAGTTGAGACTATATTTTTATGCTCGTCTATTTGCTCGAGTTATTAGCATCTTTACACTGCCTTGGTAAAATTACACTGAAACACGTTTCCTTTTCATATGAGAAATCGATACTCACTTTCACTTGAACTGGGGATTTCACAGTCAAGAGAGTTCCCACAACGCAATTATGAGTTTTTTTCTGTATTGGTTGAGATATCAAAAATACTAATGCATGAAATTATTCGGCTTATCGCCGAAAAATTATTCATAATATCAGTACCTCGCGTTCGAAAAAAAAATCACGCTCCTACTATACCCTCAATCCAATGAAAATAGTAATAAAGCATAATATTCATCTACGTGTAAGTCTAATCCAGCAACGAAGTTACTAGTTTTATTAAATTTTATTTTCTAAACGTTTTAACCCAAACTAAGCAAAATATGGGTTCTTCTGATGAAATATGCAAGCAGTTGTTCAAGCACACAATATTCGACATGACTCGTCAAAGGAAAAAAGAGAATGAAACTTGACATTTAATTAGTGAAATAACTGATTATTTTCAGGTGAACACCTAATATCTGAGAAGGCGATGTATCCTAACGTCGTTCTCAAAGAAATTAATTTTTCAAAAATAGCATGAGTCACGAACGTACGGACAGCTGAGTAACGTTAATTGGCAATGTTTTCACAGAAAATCCAGCACAGAGCTGTAAGGGGCTTGATAACTTAATTCTACACTCTCCATACACGACAAATTTTCCAGGAACTATCGGAGCATGATAACTTAATTTTACTTACACGTTCGCCTCTCAGGAAACTATCGAAGCATGAGATTTAAGGGAGTCCTGATGACTTCATTCTGTAGAGAGACGACTGGTGAGCTGCGTGGTCTGGAGAGGGAGGGTGGAGTGCTCACTTGTGGACTCAACATTTTGTTAAAAAAGAATATAGTTTTGATCAGCTCGAAGTAACACGCATAAAGATTTCGAAAACAAGCTTAATTGAACACAATTTAATTTTTGATCTTCTTCCTGTAGTTCAGTTGCGACTTATGTTGATGCGATAGTCTGGTTGATTCATTTATTTTTTGCCGAGAATATTCACCCCATGGCCTCGTCAGAAACGCCGGCTGCTCGCCTGCAGAGGCTGGTTTTATTGGAGCTGTACCCCAGGGATGACAGCAGAGGTTCAGGCGATGCGACAACGCTGCAATTAGGCGTGACTACCAAAAGACTTAAGGCTTTTAGCAGGTTGCTGCCAATTGTTCCTCAAGGATGGAAGAAAATGGATGCTCTATTGTGTGCCCGCAACTTAACATTCTTTGGTGTGCGTGATTAAAGGATACGATCAGCAGGAGTTTGATGCATCAATGTTTTCCTGTGTTCGATATTCAGTGTAAATTCCTAACCAAATGGTGGTTTTTCTCCAGGGTTTACGCTAAGTCACCATTTGTACCTGAGGTGTTAACGAGCCTAGTTGGATGGTTTCAGAGTTTTTTCTTTCTTTTATCTTCATTTCCATTCGCTGAAACGCGGGTTGTCTTCGTTTGTTAATCTTTACTGCGTTACTATTTGTGCCACAGCTGTTCAAGAAATTAAGTGAGGATGTACGGATATTTTAATATTCAATGAACCTTTTGTGAATTATTGAGTACAATTATCTCAAAATCTCATTCGAGATGATTAATTAGTCACTATGAGTATCAACGTCGGTCAACTGATAACAGTGACAATTAGTACAACTTCTTAGCCTACGATAAATACAAATCCAGTTTAATTAGCACATCTACCCAAGCCCAAGTAAAACAGAATATAAAAAACAGAAAACAAATATATATTATACATCTCCATTTGCTGTTCACAGGGCGTGAGTTCTGCATGTCATTTAGTAAATGCTCAATTTTCCTAACAATTATAGGGGATTTTAGAATCAGAAGATCAGAGTATTTCAAAAACTTGACATATCTGTGATCAACTTTCCAAGCTCCAATAAGCCAACGACAAGATGGACGTAAGACAGCATTGACGAAGTTATATTCCAGCTTGAAGAAGGTAATCATAATTCATAATCGAGGAGCGAAACTAACATCCGGAACGAACCTAAAGAGGTCAACTCTACATAAAATCTTTCAAAGGATTTCTCACTCAAGTCATTCAAACCTCAAGTCAATCAATGGCTGTAAACGAATGGAGAGATTAGAAGGCACAGTTTTTATTTGAAGTTCAAACAAATGGCTTAAGATGTAAAAATTTATCTCAGTAATATTATTTTTAGTGGTGAATTCCGTTTATACTTGAAATGGCACACCGAACGAACAAAATTACTAAATATGGTCACCAAAGAACAGTTCAACGTTGGAAAGCACCAGCAGCGCCTCAAGGCAAAGCTCTACCGTATGATGAGATGCTATTTTTGGATTCAAAAGGCTTGATTTTTTGAGGAGTTTGAACTCGTCAAAAATTTATGAGTCTTTCTTTTTGAAAATCCTGTAACTGGTGTAGCCGTTGCAGTTATTTCCGAAACAGGCTTCGCCGTGATAAGAGAATATTTTAGTAATTAAAATTTGCCTCGTTTTTTGTATGCACAAGATGGTGCACCAGCGTATTCCTCGATGGAAAGCATCAATTGGTTAAGTGCTTGCTTCAGGTTAACTTAATTTTCAAAAGGGAGTAAATTTACTCAGCCAGCCAGATCAATCGCCCTTTCCCTGCTTGGTTTCTTCTTTTGGGTTTACGTAAAAGAAAGAGTGTTTCGGGAAAAAACTTACATCTCTAAATGAACGGAAATAAAAAGTGCGTCTAGTCATCTCTTCAATCAACGCTGAAGTGTTCAATCGTCTAGTTGAAAAATACTGGGAGCTTGTAGGTTATTTTGAAATAAAACTGACGATTAAATGCCTCTGAATGATCCTTGTACCAAACATAGTAAATTTAAAATAGGCACGTACTTTAGCCTACTCTCTTCCTTATGAAAATTTTCTTTTTAATTTTGGTGCCTTGTTCTCCGGTTTCATTATACTCTTGATTAGGTTTTTGTAAATTAACTATTGCTCCGAGGTGTTCACATTGAACAGTTGTCTTTTACTTGTCTCTGGTTTAAAGAAAATATAGTTCTTACAGTGGTAATCATTGTAGTGACAGTAATTCAGTTACATTTTATTAGATGATTTCAAATTTACCTCGTACACACACTTCTCTCTTATAATTATCTTGAACATATATGTGTACTTTTCGTTCGTGTACAATTTTATTTTAGAAAATTTTCAATCCAATTTGAAGGAAATGCCTGATAAGCATTAGACTTTCAGTATGAGGCAGAGATAAGACGCTATTTTTTATGTAATGGTACTAACTGCATTGTTAAATACCATGTGTCTTTCCTGCAATAAACTGAACTAAAACTAAAAGTAAATTATGATCATGCTTAATGTGCAGTCAACTTTTAGAATGCCTTCAAGAAAATTAGTTGACGTATTATCAATATTGTATCAAAATTTCAGCACGATTTTTTATAAATTCATACTAGGTAACGAACAGACACTAAAATCACTATTGTGCTCAATGATGCTTCACCAATTGACGAACAATTTTCACGCGTTTACAGATGTTTACAGATGGCGCATTTCTGTTAGAGTGTGAGTGCAACGAATATTACTAATACACTCTCATTTCACATGAATTTAGCTTAATATTATGAACTGAGTCTCAGATTGCCCACCACTTCTACTATCAGATAACACTGCTCGATGTGATAAAATCAACAGCATCAATACAATTAAACGACGAAATTTGTGCTCTACAAAAATAGCATTATTTCGGTATTCTTTTCTTGCGTATAGGAATAATAGTGTACGTGTTGTATATTTTTGTGCATGTTAACATGTACAAACTGGAACCTACCATTAATATATAATATTACCGTTAGTACACAGTGTTCACAATCAAAGAACATTAAACAGTATTTACCTAGATCTTTTATTTATACTAACAATCTTTTTCTACCATGTGTTCGGTTGATGTATGTCCGAAATGAATGTAATGTTTGCTGTAGATTATCAAGAAAGAATTAATGTTTGATAAATTCAAATCAGTATGTTTCTTCCTTTTTATTTATGAGTAAAACGTCGAGCAAGAAAGATATTCGTGTAAAACGTGTCAAAGAAAATTTATTTGGAAGAACTGACGAGTGATAGAAGTAGGTTGTTTAACAAAAGCACCAATCATCAACATCCTGGGAATTTTAATTCGCATGATAATCAATAAATGACATTTAAAAAGATACGATACGGCTTTAGAAAATTTATTTAGGACAACTCAGTGGACGTTTTTTTAACTTGAAGCAGCACCACGACTGCGATTGGCCCACGTAACAAACGAAGTTATCCAAAGATTTCGTCTCTTCAATCCTAATAAAAGAAGTAATACTTAAAAAAATAAGCTCCTAATCACCACGCCAACTAACTTCATTCGTTAATGAAATTCACAGTGCAAAATTTTCTCTACAGTTACAAATTGAAGCGTTGTGTACACTTGGTAGCCCCACAACACAGAATGGAATGCATAAATGTTTAGGCATCTATAGATTCAGTGTGCAGGTCCTAGAAGCTGCGCAGTCCTCAGTTCCTGAAGAGTGGCTGCATTTCTGTCAACAGAAGTGAAGGACAAGCCTTCGATGCACGTAAGATCTCGTGGTTTGAACTCAGAGGCAGCCTTGAGGGGACGTCTAACCGTGCAATCACGTACAACTGACATGCACCGCCGGCTTAACCAGCTTATAGAGCGGCGTGTGAGCAGTGATCAAAGTTATTTTTTACATAAACACCAATTGTATTTCTTCTGCTGGTCAATAGAATAAGTTGTCCACCAAGGTGATACGAGGTTTACATTATGATGATCATCATCTGGGGTTTAAATTACATTTAAAGCAAGAGTAGCCGATCAGAACACATGTTAAGAGCCAGTGGGTGAAGCAACACAGGCCAGGGATGCATCAGCAGAATCAATAGTGAACAGAAACATGTTCATCTCTTAACAGTCGATGGGAGCATCATCACTGGTTTTAAAATGTTGGCGTCAAGAATTCAAAACCCGATGCTATGTACTGTGGATTTGTACAAATAATGTTGATTTATTTTATAGTATATAGAATAGAAATATTGACCTTTTTAGCACTATTATTTATGAATTTCTTAAGGCATGTAGAACAGGCACTCTCCATTCAGATGTGTAACTAAAATAGAAGAGGCGTTCCAGGGGAAACAACGAAATCTGACGAAAAGCTCGTTCATTGGTAAGAAAAACATGCGGTCATGTAGCCTAATTTACAAATTTTACGTTATGAATAATTATCTAACAGGTTCTGAAATAACATGCGAATAAACTAGTGCTTTGTGCAACGTCAAAAGTTCTGTCATAAAAAACTGGTCGTGAGGCCCATTCAAAGAATAAGATGTCGACACCAGAGCTGAGTATCACCGTACTCAGCACCCCTCACTCAGCACCCCTCACTCAGCACCTCTATACCCAGAAGGCCTAAGAAAGACCAGGCTTCTTTGTTAGTCCTGCAGTGAGTAGTGCTGCTGATCATAACTGACTGGCCATGAGAAAATATATCTACGAACTATCTTCTAAAAATTAATGTACTAGTGTTTATCTACTAACGAAAAAAGTGCAATTTATTCCGTTTGATGAGTCGAAGAAATGGCGTAAGTATCAATGTATGGGGCACATCCGTTAACGTTCTCATGTATCTAGCTCTGAAAATACACCTGCAGCTCTAACGCTTATCAAGGTTTCCATTGTGATGTATGCATTAGTTTAGCGTGCTGGTATACGTATGTATCAATAATTACAATTAAAGATTAAGCGTAATTAAACAAAATTAGTTAAGCGCAAATAAGAAAACTTCGGCTCAAAGTTGTTTTACAAAATTAAAGATACCAATTAAAATATGCCTGAATTCTTCCCGAAAAAAAACAGCTTTCTTTGATTTTGCACCACTAATGGCACACTCTTCATAAATATAGCATTTACAGCGCAGGAACACTGTATTCATTCTTATAACAACATGCTTACACACTTATTTGTTTACTCTCACCACACATGATTCTATGAAACTTGTTTCGTATCAGCGTACACTTTCCTATCACCAACAGCAATCAAAACCGGATATCCTCTTGCTTGAGTGTAGCTACACATACCGGAATTGTAAATCTGAATTGTAGACCAGAATAGTAAACCAACATAGTGAACTTGAATGTGAATTAGAATCCTGAACCAAAATTGTGAACCATTAATAGACACAACTACAGACTCAACTAAGACTTCCAAACTCATGTACTTCTATGATTCCCGTACAGGGCGGTAGACAAATAATTTTCGTAGACATAAAACATGTGTCGTCACTTAACAGTTCATCTACTCATGTAAGAGAAATGCTCAAGGCAAATTCAGTGTCAAATATAAAATTTGAGCATTATTCAACGTTCAGGGTCGCATCTTCAGCAGCTTCATCCCAGTTTATTTTCATACACATGTTTGAAAAAACTGTATCCTAATCCAAAATCAAAATATTTATTTTCTAAGTTGGCTCAGTAAGTTTTTCTGCAAATCTTGAGTTCATATTTGATATGTCATGTTTTCAAAAAGGAGGAACACGAAACGTCATTTTTCAGCGTAAACCAGAGCGCATTTGCCAGTCAAAGCACGTGAAAGCTTCCTACTCTCTCGTGTCAGGTATTTCACGCTCTCTGTACTAACCCGAAGAAAAACAGTCCTATTGGAACCAAAATAGACGCAAGCACTCGAGCGTTTTTCTGGCCTAGAACAAAAAAATGAAGCCAATAGCATCATTCACTACACGTATAGTCTGCACACCTCAGACGTAGCTGAGCTGCGAAATGTATATATGGAAGCTATAGGATGATAGAGTAAACATGTAAATGCTTTCTGCTATCCGTGTGAGAGTTGCTTAGTTTATGGAGGTACCTGATAAACGCGCAAAGCCCGTCACACTGGAGAAGGCCTGTTCACTGATACACTTATCTGATCTATAGAAGACCTTGATAAGGCTCTGTGATCCGCGTCACAGGACTGTCCGGGTGTGTGAGGAGTGTATGTGGACACACACTTCTTAAAATCTTACATGTTTTCAGAGCCTAAATTTTACAATTCGATTAGATGGAGCAGCAGCTACACTTAACTTTAGGATACTGATAGCATGGTTGCTATTAAGCATTCACGAAGCCACTATAATTTCCTTCTGAAGTTTATACAATACAAGTACAACAGCCACTCACATTGAGGTCATGAAAACTCAATTATATAGGAGAATAAGATGGTCATTAAATTGTTATTTGCAAGACTAGGAATTTTCTATATGGTTCCAATATGTTACCATCGAAAATCGTAAGACGAGAACATAATCGTTGTTTCATAGATGACAGCAACAAAAATAATAATTATCAAAATAACAAAAACCATAATGAAAACGTAACCCAGGTTAGTTTCAGGCAGACGTGTTTTAATTTTTGATACGTGGATTATGAGAAAAAATGTTTTCCTGTCTTGAGTAAATAAAAAGAAATATAAAATGAACTGTTGTTTCCAGTGACTTTTTAGTGAATATGAACACTTCAATATACAATATTTTATTGAGCATAGTCTCGACACAGACGAGACATATACAAGCAAGCCCCCACGCATTCGTGTGGTTTCATTGTAAGGGAGAAAATCCAACTACAAAACCAGGAGTATTATTTATGTATCTCTGGTCATGAACTTATAAACAAGTCCAACAAAATTCACCGAAATATGAAATTAAATCAATGAAATGTGTATGAAAATTTCGAAAGCAGAAAAATATCAACGATTTATGTGAGTGTGGAAAGGAAAGAAATTTAATGTTTTGTATTCGAACTAAGCTTCTGGATGCTCCTATCAGTAGAGTAACAAATAAGTTCATCTGCACTCGCACGCGTAAACTTGCACGGCATGCATCATAAATACTTCAAGAAAGAAACCTATTCTATTATATGAACCCTTTACATCTAGCAAACTCAATAGGAATGAAGTCATGCAAAAATATTTCCCAATTCGACCATGAATTTAGTCAAAAAGAATGTTCAAAATGTACGTCTCGGCCCTCATAGACGCAAGGGACAAGAATAATTAAAATCAACCAGATAGAGGTACGTAATAAGATGCGAATTATTTACTCATTGTAAATGCTACAAACTTGGCTCAGAAAACTGCTTGTTCCTTTTTACACTTTCTCATTCCCAGACCATAGACCTAGACGGACTAGAAGAGACGACTGTAGACTTTCAGGTAACATCTTGATTCGACGACTCCATATTTCCCTCCTTGACTGGTGGTCCTAATTTAACAACCTATCAATGTTCTCCTCAATCTTTCTACAACGTTCCTGCCATAAGTCAAATTCCGTCAGAGATCGTGTCAGTACTGGCCCTGTTGTGATCAGTTAAGGCATCTCAGCCGTTGGTTTAATCACACTCCGGCCAGTTTTCAGAACACTCGTGCGTCCGCTGGTGCCGTGTTTTGCCGACGATCATTACAGAGGGCGGATACGTTCTCCTCGAGTCCGAATGGTTATTTCGCTACCAATTAGCTTGGGCCGACCTCTCATTTCCAGTGCCACAAACGACAACTTGGCCGATGGAACTTGCATCCCCGGGCTCAACACGCACACGACCTCCGTATTATCCAACACAAAAACAACGTCCGACCAGACTCCGAAGACCTTTACAACTAGCATCTGGGACAAACTTGCGACTTAGGTGGCCAATAATGCAGACACAAATTTTATAGTCGGTCATTATTTGCTCCCTGCTATAATGAGATTATTAATGCTGCCAAAAAAGCCAACCATTTAAAAATTACATGGGTTCAAACTTTGATGCTGACTTAGAATGCATTCTGTTTTTTCTCCTCTTTATTAAGTTGGAAGATCTGTTACCATCGTCGCAAACAATCTCGCGTAACTGATAATATTAAAATTAAATATAAACTTTAAAGAAACAAAATTTATTATATTTGATTTCATAGCCATTATTTGAGGGTCCATAACAATCATTTATAACTGCATTGTGTAGCCTTTTGTTTCAATGATAACACAAGCTTTAATTGTTTATTTCATTATAATGTAAGGCTCTTAATATGTTCTAGAGCCCAACTTAACTAAACAGATCCCCTAATTGCATAGTTGCTGGCGATAATCACTGTTAATAAACTGGTTTTGAATTTATACTGAATTGTCGTTACAGAGATGTCAATACCATTGCAATTTGATCTGTTTTTATTTGTGTTGCATTGCAAGACGGAAGTTACTGCCCTAGGTTATTCTTAGAAATCCCTGATAACATGACATCCAAAATAAGTAGGACTGATAGCATGCTGCCCACAATTAACACAATAGCATTGATGTTACAGCATCTCTGTAAGCTCTGGCTACAACTTCATCAGCATCGGAGAATACATACTTAGCTGTTGGGACTAAATAGGACATCAATAATCACTTGGTGGTGGCACCCACTAACATCACTTAATTTAGAATCAACATCTAAGAATCTGTTTGCCAGGGTAATTTGTTGCCAGGGTATTTACGTGAACTAGTGGCACTTGTTTACTGACAACTACAGTACGCGCAACTTCTGTTGCTTTTGTACTCGGAGATTTTAAGCATAAGCTCAGTTGTTCAGAAGTCTTTTCTGTAATGCTTTGACTGAGGAACCCATGTTTCTGGTTTCGTTTGGATGGTCACGATTTTGAGTTAGTTAACGCAATCAAATATAAAATGTCTACAGATTGACGAAATGTCAAATCCTGAGATTAGAAAATGGTCAATGTTTATAAATCTGAGCTGCGAAAATGGTACTAACATTACGCAAGAGCATTTTCGTTACTCCAACGCCCAAGCTGTAATGCGTGTATGTATGACGATGTATATACGGTGATTCTCCTTCCAGATTTTTTTTATATTTACCTTCATCTCCTCCTCCAGCTAGCCAAGATCAGATCAGGTAAGTACGCTACATCCGCTTTTACTTCTAGTTATATTAATGTTATAGATCATTATCACTGATTACAGAACAGGATTTGTAAAATCAGGATAGATAAAATGAGAATTTGTACTGTGAAAGCATATCTTAATATATAAATTTCCAAATGGAAAGGTTGTGCAACTCATTATTTCTATTTCTATTATTTTAGAGGCCATTAATTTGTTCGTCACTCGACCTTTTCGTTAATTGAGCCGCTTCCAGGAATTAATTCAATTTGATAAAGTAGGTACTACTGTACATAGATAACAACGTTTATCGTTTCAAATTCGCATATGGCATTCAGTTATAATAAATTTCCTAATTATGCGAAACTTCCCCTCCAAAGCCATTATGTGCGTAGTTCGTCATGTAATTAATCTTATTCGTGAATAAATCATGGTTGGAAGGTGCATCCAAACTCTGTTCTCATTTTAGAAACAGTTGTCCTAAGCGAGAAAAAAATGACGATCCTGCTATCGTCTGATAACGCTTTCTAGATGCGAGATTATTCGCCCCACAACTCATGCTGTTCTCAGGTGAGGTGGCAATTTTGGCTTGAGAGAGGTAATTTCCGTATCGAGCGGCTTATGTAGCGGCTAAGTTGAAGCTTTTTGTTCAGCGCGGTTCATGAAGTTAGACCCAACACGAAGCGGAGGCCGCTGCTGTTCATAGCAGACGACAAAAACCTTGCGCGGAGGAATACCAACGCATTGAGTCGCGGCACTAGCGCGCCACGCTCAAGCCTCTGTACGATTAAAATATAATTTAGATATAATTGCTTCTACATTTTGCATTCGATAGTTAGTACATAGAAATGAGATATGGGTTATGAAAGCATATTCCTGAGTATTTTTCCTCTATTACTTTAATAGCACATTATGCAGTAACAAAGTTATTGTTGCAATCTCTGTGATTATAGAGAATTTTCGATGTGTACGATCAATGTTCACCTAACATGTATTTTGTTTGCATCACAAAACAGCTCAAATTATTTTACTAGACATTGAAAGCATATTCTTTTTCTTATTATGAGAGAGAATAAGGTAAATAATGTATTTGAATCTGTCATACCGTATCTCAAAAATAAGTGAAGTACTTGAAATGAAAGATTATTTTATCAGAAACAGCTACATTTCACCTTGCAATAGTCTTTGAAAACTAAATGAAATTTACGTAGCTACGAAAATGTTTCAGAAAGCAAACTACATTGAATTCTAAAATATAACTCGGAGATTAACGTACTGTTCAAAATTGCAATTGAGATCTAGGAAGAAAGAGATCATAAAATTATGAGTGGTGCTGGTGGTAGCCAATGCGAGAGCCCCGTTCTTCGAACAATGAAGGGAGAATGGAAAACGCTCATGGGTGCTGGGAGGCACCTTTATGAAGTCCATATCAGCGCCAAGATCTGAGCAATAGCAGCTCTATTATAACGCATGCTCCAGCTTGATAACCGAGACCAATTCTTAACAACATGCTCCTGATGGAACCCATGCAAGGGAATGGTCGATGTGTGGTCTGCCGAGGGCCGGGATCATCATCGTAACTTCTAGTTGACCGCAAAGGCATCGTTTCGGAATCGTTACGACGGAAACCGTAGCCAACGTTTTCTTGTGTTACAAAACTAGCCCAATGACGAGCCAGTCTAGACACTGAGGACGACAGTAAGTTCAGGTTTTTCCTGCCGCCTTGTGCAAGGTAGAACTGTTTCTCGGAATCATTATAAAGAAAAAGTTATGTTAATTGACTAGAAGCAATTTCTCTCATATAAATGCTAGCTTGATTTTATTACTGTGAAGGTGTATGGAACTTTTGCAAACACAGAGTGAAAGAGAGGAGGAGCCATTTGAAGTAGTATGAAGTATTCAGCACTTTCACATAGAAACCATGACGCATCCTGTTTTATCGGAAGAAAAACAATTTTTATTGTTATTCTTCACAAAAGCTGCAATATCTGTATGCTGCTTATGAATGCATCCTGAAAAATTAATTTTATTCGCAAGCATGAACTGATAGAAGCTAGTTATTACCGTTACAATGACTTGGCGCTACTCCTTTCTTCCATTGAATTCATTCGTTTATGAGCATTTCATTGTCCAGCCAGTCTCATCACTGTTGAAATCTGAGAACATTAATTGTCTAATCTCACTTCTGCAACGATAATCTTGTTTTTGCTATAAGTCAAGTTTATATTATTTCACTATGTTCTTTTGACCGATGTCAGGACGGGAAAAAAATCAGGCCTTAATCTTTTTCTTCAGCAGATCTCACGGTTCACATTAACACTTGTAACTAAGCTAGCTTTATATTCATTGCAGTTTTCTACTCAATTTATTTTCATGGGTATTCAGAAATCAAAATAAGCGTGAATTTTAGAGCTTTTAGTTAGATAACTAGTCTGTTTGCAAGAAATATTCCCAACTTGCTCTGACTTTAAATTCTGCTTGTGAATTCGCTGCAATAATTGAACCTATAGACACACTCTATGAATCAACGTACACAATGGATTTTTTCCAGGAAACTCATTAGAGGAAAATATTCCAATGAATTGCTCAACTGGACTTACCTTTTCTATATTTCATACAGAATCTTACCTCATTTAACACTTTCCATACCGACTCTCTACATCCGGTTCAACACTGTACGTACACTGATTTACGGAAATTTCACCTTAACGTGAATAAGAGCGCTGTATGTTTGACAGCAATCCTAATTAGCCATCCTAAATTCCAATACACGTCATCTCACATGACGGGATAACGGAAATACTCCAGCTGTCCGCGTTGCCTCCTAATAACGCTATTAACTCCACACACCAAAGCGGTACACGGAAACTTTTCAGAACACTGAATAGGGAAGACCACAAAGCACAACCGTTCCCTTCTCTCTTGGCGGTTTCCAACTCTCATACAATATGATGAGAGTCTCGATGCCAGGAGGTGTTGATCATGTTAAACTGACTACAAGTCAACCCAATTGTAACTCAGAATTGCTTTGAATATTGTCTATATTCTTGAAGTTTATGATAATGTACTTTCCAGAATTTGAGACTCTGAGTGTCCTATGAAGCTTAGAGCGTTGTGATATATTGAATGCGTGGTATAATACACTGAAAAATATTTGTTGAAACTGGCATGTTCTAAATTACTTTATAAAAGTATGTTGAAAGCAATGAAATCGTAAAATAACTATCAGCATCAATGTCAATGAAGTAAAGTACTCTCTCTGGTCGGAAACAGTTGGTGCAGAGTCGGGAAGACATTCCGTCATCTAGCATTTTTAAGATAATTAATTTTTTTTGTGTGATAGAAATTAGACCCGAGTGTGCTATAAGTAGTGCATATACTCCTTCCATTCAGATCTTGTTAAATAATAAATAACATCTCTTCAGGTCACCCATTGTAACAACAAGAAAAATGAAATCGAAGCAGAAAATACTTGAATGGTTAATCAAATATGTGAAATGCAAGAATTGACAAAAACAAGAAATGAACAGCAGTCTTGCAAGTTCTGCAAGTAAGATCCAAAGATTGTCTTCAAAGATTGAGTAAATGTCAATAAAAATGCGTCTTTTTTGTCAAATAATAATTTACTTTTTCAAAGTAAAATGTATAAAGTTAAAAGCACGATGTCTGGAATAAATTTGTAAACTATGCACATTTTTCCAGAGCACCAGCTGTTTCCGACCAACGTGAAAAGTTGTATTCTTCAACTTTTTCCGACCAGAAGGAATATAATCTATACTGAAATTCAAAACTTATTTGGCTTTTCTGTTTCGAGAATGCTTGGAAATTAATTTCATCGCACAGCGTGCAATATACAAATTGAAGTACGCATTTTTTAGCGGAATTCAACATATTAACTCCATTTAACCGACTTAAAATGTCCATATTTTAGCTACACAGCGTCTGTACTAGCGCTTAGCATTTCAATACACCTAAATAAGCATTCGTCCAATAAAGTCTTCATAAAAATAGCTGGGAGCAGTTCAGTGAGAGCACCTAGCGGCGTTCGGCCCCATGGAGTCCAAATGACTTCATCGGACCACCATCGAAGTTGATTGGAAGACACCGGGAGGTTGGTCGGGCTGCGTCTACAGGTAGGTTAAGACGCGAAGCATATATCATCTGCTCGAACTATTCACAGCTAGTATGCGGCAAATGCACGGAGCAGGTTTGTGGCTCCATAGATACGTGAAGAACGCCAAGACTTCTCTGTACGTCTGATGTTAATACTTGATCTTCTCGCTGTGGTCTGTAAAACCTTTGCGCTAAATAACTCCGGGTGAATCAATGTACTCTTTTTTTTGGTCCAGAAGGCTACACACATGTTTCAATAAAAAATTAGGTTTTTTCATACTCATAAGCACATTGAATATCTCTAAAGTAACGCTCTAAACAAAGACTAAAATGTTCGGAGGTTACTGCTCTTTAAAACCTCATTTTTTAACTCTACACTTATATGTTTAACCCCTCTTTTTATTTTTGCGTTCACGGAGTTGGTTCACTCATCTTCCGCGTTTCGTTAAATACTTTAAACTTTCACACGGCCCTCTACAAAGAGTTCTTTTTATTTCAATTTATTTTTTGAGCATTCTGACTTAAAGATGCCAAATGGGTGGGTTGTTGTTCTTGATCATAATTGCCACCACGACCCCAACTTTACAAGACTCATCATCCATGTAAACAAGAGTGCTCTCAGCAAGCAAACGGTGTTTAATGGTCTCCCCCACCTCTGTAATTCTTTAATTACGTCTTAAATTCTGCTTCGAAAGAACTCTGGTTCTGGCATCTTTGAAATCGGAAGAAAAGAAGGAAAAAGTGCAGGTTTTTGAGCTCGGTGTCTCGACTAAGCCGCTCTTGTGACGAATGTTCCAGGCGGCCGTCGTGACCCGCCGTTGAGTCGGCACCTTTCTAGTCCTGGGTCTGAGCAGTCGTTCATTATGAAGACCACACACTAATGGGTGTTACCCGCCACTCAAGACTTGCCAACACAGCTCTTAATTAAAACTCTCACTCAAAAGTCGCTCTTTAAAGGGACCACTTGCCAAGCATCATAGTCCTTCGTTTGAGTTGCATTCAGCTTGGAAGAACAGAAACTCGAAATCGATTTTCAAAAAATCTATTTTTCAGATTCAGGGATTTACTTTCCTCGTTTACGCTTCAACATCATTTTCTTTGAAGTTTTGAGGCTCATTGCAGAATTCAAATTTACTGTTCTTCACTGGGAAATACTCTATTTTCCATCGATACTTTACTTAAGTAGAAAAATATTTTTAAAAAGTCTATCCGTAAGTGGTTTCCAATATTTCCTCTGAAGAGAAAGATTGAATCTCGGTTTACTTTAATGCGCTAGAGTTAATCGCTGTTTTTTATGTTCATATTATGTTTTCTAAGAACGATGGCCGTATGTGCATGCTATTGCAAGATATTTCATAGCTTTGCACAGAATTGAGCAACTAACAGCAACATTTGTGAATATTGAACCGAACATATAAATACAATCTTTTCTTTCTAGAACTCAATTTTTGTAGGCTTTGTAGCCGTAATTGTTTCCTTGCGTGTGAGAACAATAGTCAACGCAGAGTGTATCATAGTTTCAGGTGCCTATTCATGAGAGGTAATCCAACTCTGGTAATTGTTTGAATGTTAACAGATTTTTGGGTGAGTTAAATATCAGGTACTCGAAAAAGTTCGTGCATCTTTTTAATCAAGGAGAAATTTTTTGAAACAATGGAATCAAACAACGTTTGATTCTAGAATATAGTTTCTACTCATGTATGAAATAACTTTCAAACGACTGTCATGTTTAAAGATACCATTTTTATAAAATTCTTTATATTTTGCTGCAAAAATGTATTAGAAACTTCAGCCCAAGCTCTTTATTACTAAAGAGTATTTTGCTACTCATAAAATAATTCAAAGATCAAAAAAGGGCTAATCCGTAATTCCGAGGTCGTTCGAAGTATCAGTTTTCAACCAAGGTGTATAACCTCTTGCATTGCGGGACGAGTGACGTGTGTGGTTGCGCGTTGTCTTGATGAAAAACGCGTTGGCGATTCTCTAGTTCAAGACCTTTTCTATTCATTTCTCCTGAAACTCTTTGAGATTGAAGAGCGTTTACCCTGCCAGTGATTAATATCGCTTGTGGCAGAAACACGTAATGTACAATGCCATTCATATTCCCCCACACAAACGCGATCGTTTATCAATAAATGACAGGCGTTTTTATTTGTGAACGTTTTCTTACACACTATTCTCATGAACGCCTCGTGAACCAAATATTTAGAAGCATAACAATATAGATAAAAGTCTAGCCATATTTTTAAACATAGATAGAAATTTAACCACAAACTTAGAAGCCAAACAGCAAAGTTAGAAGTCTAACAACAAACAGAAATGCAACAACACAGGTAGTAGGCTAACAACACAGATAAAAATCTAACTACACAGGTAGAAATCTAACAACACAGGTAGAAATCTAACAACACAGGTAGAAATCTAACTACACATGTAGAAATCTAACTACACGTGTAGAAATCTAACTACACAGGTAGAAATCTAACTACACAGGACAAGAATCACATAGCTGAGCACGCCATTTTCCAATTCTCAATTGAAGGAGAAGGGCTCAATTGAAGGAGAAGGGCTCAATTTAAGGAGAAGGGCTCAATTGAAGGGCTCACGGAAGGTTAACAGTCCCATGCAGAATTGTCATCAAGCATTTACACGTGATGGTGATGATGATAGTAATGATAATGATGGTGATAATTTACACATTTCGATCTTTCTACTTTCATCAAGGACGTGACAGAGACACTATTGCACATGCACAAGAGCTACTGTAGCGATAAGAGCTTTAGAAAAATTATTTTGCTTTTAAGTTTAACTCACGTTCATTTTATGCACCAGCAAGTTTTTTCGGACTTCCATCGTGTTTCTTCCCCCGTTCAGTGTATCAGTCACTCTACACGCTAGGGAAAATTTGTTTTAAATATTGGAAGTATACGTTTTTGTTTTGTTTGTTTTTGTTCTCTTAAACTTGCATGCGTAGATTTGCTTTCACGCTACTTACTTTACAACGAAATAAGAGATAATGTTCGAGTTGTGCTTCTCAAGAAAAAATTGCATGCATTTATCCTTGTCACTAAATCTGGGAGGTAGTCATGCTGAAGAGAATCAGAAGTTTTTCAGTTCCTTCGCCAGTAAGGTTGTGATATTACAAAAGTGGTTCATCTCGATCTACACCTTTACGATGCTTATCTCCATAGTGGATTCAACTTACACTTTGTACTATCATTCAAAAAATAATCTAATACTAAGAATGACCGTCGTGTGTTTATATTTGTATTTATTTATATATATATATATATATATATATATATATATATATATTTATATGTTTCCTGTCACTTTCAAAAAAATTAGAGAGATCCAGTCTTATATACTCGAGTCCGTATCGTGGATACCGAGTTCGGCGGGGTATTGCCCTATGATTCGGGTACATTGTACTCGAATATGACACGAATTGCAGAGTCAATTGCAGCAGTAGAAAACTAAGTGTCTTAGTTTTCACTAGGAATGTTGTCATTAAACAAATACTCAATTAAAACGTTTGTCCTATGCAAATATATATAAAATTAAATATATTGCATTACGTTCTTATATGTAATTTTATTTAATATCTTTCCAACAGTATTTGCCATCATTTTTGATGGCACGGGTATTATCACAAAATCTCTGCCGTCATTTTTGACGGCTGGGTACACTAGTCTTATTATAATCTGCTTGTTCCTTCCTTAGTTAGTTAGTACGTTACACTTTCATCGAGTTTGCAGTATCATAGCTACCGAATTCCGCAAAGTAACATTAAAAGATGGTCTCTTTACATGCATTGATATGTTTGACATTTTATATAAACTTCTCATAATTCTTAAGACATATCTAATCAGAGAATCGTAACTTACATGAAAAACTGTCACAATGGAGCGAAAATTGGAAGCTGCTCGTGATAGAATGAGACTCTACAGGCAAAGAATAAGGAATGAACAACGGCAGGAAATCATTGAAAGGAAGAGGCAACGTCAGCAAGTGAGGCGAGCTGCAATGAACGATGTACACCGTGAAGAGTACCGCGAGCAGCAAAGGAATTTATGACAGCAAAGAACGGAAAATATGGATGAGGAACAGCGGGCACAGTACCTTGAGCGGTGGAAAAATTTATTTCAGTAAAGAGAACAGAACATGAATGAAGAAGACACAATCACTTATCATCAAAACCAAAGAGAGAGATATAGGCAGAGGGTTGAAAATAAGAATCCTGGTGAAGTTAACCATTTAAGGCAAAATTATTTGCAAAGACAGCGCATCAGAAGAAATGGACCAGTATATTTCTCATCCTGTGGAATTTCCCCGGGTCCTGCTAGTTAATACGAGTATAAATATGGTCACATTGTGCTATACCCGGGAAAATACCAAAAACGCCTTTCCAGATCCAGGCATAAAAAGTTTCTTCGGTAATATTCAGTGTGTAAGACGTGATGTGTCTCCAAGTATCTAATATACCGTACTGGCCTACAGCTAGGAAGCGGAAGGAACCACACGATAATTCACGCACAAAATTCAAACACGTCTTCACGCAACGCTTGTGCGCGAAGAATAGTTTTCCGATTTCCATTCATTGTGCAAGAGGAATTTGTAGCTGAATTGAAACAAGTATAAATATGCAGCATTTCTAACAACAGTATCGACATATATAATAGACAATGTATCTCCATCTCCCTCTCTGTCTCTCTGTCTGTGTGTGTCCGTCCCATTACTTCCTATCTGTTACTGAAGAAAAATTATTGAGCTGAAATCAGAACGTGTATGTATGTATTACAAGTATTGTATTGTGGAGACCAAAGGATCCGAATTACTATAAAATACTTGAATTTTCCCTTATTAGCTTTCTTCTCTTACACGGCCATGTTATGGGTAGATAAGGTACAGAATAGGAATTCTGTATGTATTCATAAAAATATTCAGATTCTGATAGTACCACGGGTAAAAGTGAAAATGTATTTGTTTCATAGATCTTTAATTTGATCACTTTTAAATCAAGGAATCTTAACGGGTACTATCTGGGTCATGAAATAAGTAGATAAAATACAGAATGGAAGTTCTGTATATATTAATGGAAAGTATTCATCTAAAACAAAATAATTCGTCGCAAATGTGTAATGCATTTATCTTTATAATTTCAAATTAGTCAAATCTAAATCATGGAATTTCTACGGGAACTCGCTAGTATTATAAGGATTCATTTCACGATAAATAGCTTCTATGTGCTAGTGTTCTGCAATACTTATTTTTAAAAAACTTCGAAGCTGCGAGATACAGTCATTTTTTCTCTTTGTTACACAGTAATAGTTAATTTTCTGTCTCATATTCTTGACTTCGGTCAAAGTTAGTATAAACCAGTGTTACTCAACTGGTGGTACACGGACCGGTACCGGTACGCAGTATCAGCTGCTGGTATTATTTCTGGTATAAATTTATATTATTAAGGAATATTATTGTTCCTGGTACATTGGAAAAGACTTTATGCAGTAGACATTAAGTACTTCTCTTACCCTGGAAGATTATTTTTAATATTTTGAAATAATTTTTGTGTGTGTAAAACGTGTCAATTGATTCCGTACAGTGGCTTTATACATTTGAATATAAAAAGTGAATATTTACTTGAAGAAACCTAGGCAAACAACGATTATCATTTGAAACAATTAATTCTTTGATAATAACCAAGGACCATGACATCTATAACCTGAAGAAAAAGTAATCATTCCTAATATTTTCAAATTATGGCTCTGATCATCGTAACCTTAGATCGCTGAACACCAAGTGTTATGTCAGACAAGATATTTCCAGTGTGACAACATGAATCAATCTTAAATGTATTCTATATATGTCTGGACTATAGTGATATAAGTACTAATTGTTATTGTGCATTAAAATAAAATATCTTTCACCTGATAGGGAGCAAAACATTATTTCGTGCATGTTTGACACTTCAAGAGCTCCCGTGTATGAATTTCCTTGATCCCAAAGCCTGCAACTGTTAAAGAAGGTGAGTCAACACCTAAAACACAGGCTTACATGCTTGTAATTATAGACAAGCACTGCGTCTCCACTCCTACTTAGATTTAATTAATAATGATACTACTGACTTATGTACTTACCTACTAAATGTTGGAATAAGGTGATGAAGGTCTATATTGTCGAGTAATAGAAGATTACGACGTAATTAGTTATGCGCGAATTATTTCTACATATTAATTTATTTTCTACTCCTCAATGAATAGGTTAAAATTTGAAACCAATAGATCTATTGATATGTGACTTATAGTTAGTAATGCAATAATGTAGAGCGTTGTCATAAGGTAAATTAAATTAACTAGAAATCGTGAATATTTCTCATAATAGTTTCATAAACTTGTTATCACTGGGGTTTGCAGTAGCTCAGTAACACATTTTTCATGTCTTACTGCCTTGTAAATCTATTCATACACAGGCATGATTAAAACCTAATACGACATACTGAATGTGTCGTCACTTTAAAAATTTAAAGATTGCACTCCTTCCCACTGATGATATTGCCAAATAGCGCGTCATTTTAATTATGACATTTCTGTTCATCTTGACGTGTTTTAATTTTGTGATACATGAATAACGCTTAGTGACTTAATTTAGATAAAATGAATATTTCACTATGATGTACTATACTAAAAAGTAATAAAAAACTTATATTGTAGTGTTTTTATGAGATTTATTTCAGTTTACCTGCTTTTTATCAATTCTTGCACGTACTAGTTTCTTAAGCGCTCGTTGCACCTGACTCGAAGCTTGAAGCAAGAAGGCGAGCAGTCCAGTACACGGATCGATTCTGTGGAGAGAGGAGGTGGATGCGAGTGTGACAATCTACCCTCTTCTGCTACTGTGTTTGGGTTGCTGCATTTTCGAACTCACAGGTTTAACATTGAGCAAACTGATCAGTAGCCTTCAGTAATGAAACGGCTTCTAAGTGTACTTTTTTGGTGTAAATATAATTGTGTTTTGTTATGCTGCACGGATGAATGACAGGAAATAACTGAGATTAGGCACTCGCTATCGCACGGTGAATATGACACACTTCACGACTTCGTGTAAGTTCCTTCAGTGTTGCTGGTGAGGGTTGAATTTTGTTGAAAGTCCTAACGTAATGATAGAATTTGTCGTAAAATACAAGGATATTCTCATGAGTTGTTGTATTTTACTGTGGTGCCGAGTTGAGTAGCATTGATTTATCTCGTGAGTCACGTCAAAATAATTGTGCTGTTTATTGTCCTTCCCTCGTATGAATATTACTGAGCAGACCTGAGAGTTGCCACACCAAACTGGCACTGCTGAACCAACTTTCATTGCTGTTACTTCTATGTTGATTTTACTTCATTAGTTATACCACTTTCTAACCTGAGAGTCTTATTTAAAGACCACGACTTTAATTATAAGGATAGCAAGTCATTGTAGTCTGGTACTAGTTAGGGAACTTATTGTCTTTTAGTTGGTGTCTGAAAACTGTCACTCCCTTGAGCTTGATTGTTTTCTTACTTCTGTTGCTTATTCATATTTATCAAGAATAAACCTAAACTTATTAATCCTTTCAATGAAAGCCACCTACTCTGCAAAAATTTGGTTAGTTAATATTTTTAAAGAAAGCTTTTGTTCTAATAGTATATGGAAACAAATTTAAGAGCTCTAAAGAACTATCTAAAACATGCTTTTTTTCTGTGTTTGACAAGGTATGATGCAACAAAGAAACTAAAGAATAATAAAATGTTAGAGCCTATATTTATTCTCTTTTAACTTAGCATTAGTTAGGTAAAATCTTTAAACTTCATTTGAGTGAGGACGGGCAAGGAAACAACAGTAATGGACATGTTGAAGAATTGTGGTGGCTAGGAGCCTGAAAACATTTGCTAACCCTGGGAGAAGCAGTTACAGCAACAACATAGATATTAGATTATCAGAGTGGATTTAAATCATCAATTACTGGACTATCTCCTGCAGTTAGGAACCATAATTTAAGAACATTTATGATAAATAATTCAGTGACAAGTAAAATTAGCTGAAAATATAGCTCTTTTTTTCAGCTGGAAACATGAGCTTCTCAATTTTGTGCTTAGTTCTTGCCATGCAAAACTTGGAGGCATTGGGCAAGTGAAGAAAAACATGTTGAATAATCTTGACAGTATTTAAATTTGAATTGTTGTCCAAATATTCTTATAAGGTATTCCAAGTCACCAAGGCATTAATTATCATAATGTGCTCTGAATTCACTTCTTGGATAGTGCCAATAATGGACTTAGTAATGAATATTCTTAACTTTTGTGAAGTTAATGATTGTGTGAAGAATAATAGGAATACTGTGAATATTATTTAGCTTAGCATTTTGTCTCAAGCACACCCAGGTTGGTTGTAACTCTTTATTTAGCAATGACAAAAATGAGCAAAACACAAGTAAGAATAGCAGTTGCTCTGCGAGGGTGAGTTAAGAAATTTTAGCTTGGCTAGGTCAGGGGATTCATTTTACAATTATTATTAATAATATGACTCAAGATAAAAATCCTACAATTTCTGTCATAATATAGGAAAAATAATCAAGAAAGTGATTAAAGAAGGTAGGTAAGATGATGGTTGTATGCTTTGTTAGCCTACTATGTTCACTCTAAAATTACTGCTGCTTAGGTTGACTTAAATAGAAACTTGTGTCCTCACTGCATAGCATAGTCCATATACTGTAATCAGTATTCTGCATTTTGATTAAAATGTTGGTAATTAATTTAATTCTATAGCTTGCTCTTTTCAAGAGTGTGCAGCTGCTGTACTGTAGCATTTTGTCTTGCTGTAGACATTGTGTAGGTTAGGCAAGTGCTAATTTTAGTGTGTTCAATTTGAACAGCTAAATTTTATGTGAACAAATGTTTTAGGGTTGGTTTGGTTGAAATAAAATGCTAGTGTTTCAACATTATTCTTTGCATGAGATGGAAGTCTGTCAGTAGTGTCAGTTGCCACAAAAGCTAACATTTTTGAGCTGCTATGGTTTCATGCCAGGGCTGCTAAAGTACTCATCAGGAAAATGATGAAGAACTGTGTCACCTGCTAAATTATACTTCTGTAGTTAGGCTCATGAGGTTTGTTTTCAAATTTCTTTGCTAGTTACAATAATAGCTGTTATTTTGCAGCTGATATTTTTATCTTAGTTTTCATAAATTTTTATTTTTATTTGAGGAAACTGTTGATGCTGGTAGCAATTTTGTTTGGTGCATGTATGTAAGTTGTGTATTATTCTGTACATTAGTGAATCCATTTTAATCATCATTTATTATAGTAATTTTGTTGTGCTGGTGTATAACCACCTATATTTATTTGAATCACTGGAACTTGGTTGAAATGTGACCAAGCTATGTATTAAAATATGTAGCATTGGCCTTCATCAGGGGTGTAATATTAATGGAGACTGCATGGAGAAGTTGAAAGCTGCAAAGTAACTTGGCAACTTTGAACTGAAGTTGCTATGCATCATGGCAGGTTATGGGAAATTTCTTAATATATTTTTTAGGATCGGCAATCAAGTTTCATTTCTATTTTGTGGTACAGAAATGTATTTACTGATGTTCCTTTTAAATCTACCATGTCACTAGAGCCACATTTCAAACAGGTGCATATCTGTATGACTGAACACAGCCTGCTCTGAGAAGGTTAGCTTGATTGGTATTAATGTTTGATTTTGGAAAAGTATATTCTCATTTTTGGAAGTAGATGTACAAGTCAAAGAATTGACTTGATTGTACATCACATTGATTACCACTTTTCAAGAAAATCCTTAACTGTTAGTTGACTTCAATGTCCACATGTTTGATGGAATGAGATGCATAAGTTAGGTTGGTTATCTGTTGTGTGATCATTAATTGAAGAAATCCTTTGCTATCGCATTCTACTTAGTGAGCTGGAATATTGTGGCTACTTGTGCTCCAACTTCTATGTGGGTAACTAACATTTTAATCATTATTCAGTTACACTTCTTCCTTATTACTACATGTCTAATTGTACAATTGACAAATATAAATGAAACTGATTTTCAGATATTCTATTCTTTGCCTAAATCAATGCTGAAATAATAATTTTTTAGTAATTAGATGTATTTAAATTGAGAAAAATTAATTTTTACAGTTGATATACATTGATGAGATGTATAGATCCTTATATCTCAGAAGTTATCCATAATTTATCACTTTTTAAAAATTCCAATTCAATTTTCTATTGAGATTATTCATGAAAATTTTAAATAATTTCCTTCCACTAGTTAAACACCTAAAATTTTTCCATGTCTTGAGATCCAGAGAGTAACTATTCCAGGGATCCAGAGAGTAACATTATACACTTCAAAGTACAAGACTCAAACCTTCCAAAGTTATGTCAGGGTTTCAGCATTGTTTGCACTAGCATGGGTATTCAGACAATATTGGCTATGATATGAATATAAGCCTAAGTTATAGTGAACTATGTTGATTTTTTCTAAGAAACATGTATTGGCTAAAATGAACTTGATTACTGTGAAGTATAGACAACAACAAGAGCTTAAGCTTATGTTCATGTGCCAAGTCTTCAATTTGAACTACAGTACAGTGTAGTGTTCTATAGTCTGGATGATTATACATGCCTGACAAGTCTTGTTTGGACTCCAGTTGTACTTTTCTGTTGAAAATGTGTTACATATTATTTCACTGCATCTCAATGATTCCTAGCCATAACATGCTGAAATGCTTGTGTAATTCAAGCAACCAACACCAGTAGGGTTGACAACTGCTTGTGCATTTGATTGGGGGTTATGAATCTATACACTGTTAAAAATGTTACATCTGATAGAAAATTTAGCAATTAAAAGGTACCTATATTTATTTTGCAAAATTTCTCTTGTTTTTCCTGACTTCATGTTTCCAGTGGAGGATTTGCTTGGAAAGTAAATGTACTATAACTTGTACATTGATTTAGCAGTCCTGTAGTTGTATCTCTAACATGCTGCTCTCATTAAGAGTTGCAAAACTGCCCATCTCTAACATTTTATGAAGAAATAGCCAGTATTGGGAGGATAATTTATTGTTCTTGAATTTGCTGCAAAATGTAGGTGATCTATTTTGCTTATAATTTTGTGTCATCAATATCTAGAAAAATATTTCACATAAATTTTTTGGTAGAGGTGCAAATGTCAGTATTAGATTGAAAGGATAAAGTAAAGTAATTTTGATTAATTGAGCTTATGGAGGGTTTTTCTATAGTCTCATTTGGTGCTACATGTTTTCAACTACACTTGTAGAGAATTATCTTTATAATCTGATAGATAAGAGTTTATGCACTTCACTATCAAGGTAAAACAGCAATACTTAGAGAAAAATTTGTCCATGGTTGATTAATTTGTACTCTTCACTTACTCTAGAACTCATTCCTATATATTCACTTATGATTAGATGTACAACACTAAGAATATATATCTTGGTGTTGTATGAAGTTGTGCCACAAATTATTTTAAAATTAGATTCAAGTAGTTCAAATATTAAATATAGCATTTGAACAAGTTAAGTTGTTGTAGAGCTTGCCCATCGTTTGAAGGTATTTTAATTTGTACTGCATTGATCATGATCATGGCTATGTGTGTGTAGTAGTAAGTTTAGGGTTGGTCTTATCTTATCAGAGCCAAACTTTGGAACACAAGGAGCAGCTTTGCTAGTTGGGTTATGTGGCTCACAAAGCTCACTGTTTCTAGGCTGGTTTCAAATTTGAAATATGTAGTCTATATTTCTGGAGATTTTAGATTTATAGTAGATATATACTAGAGTCTTACACAGTGTGTTAGATAAAAATCTGTACACTATTGGGTGTACTGTTTGTTAATGTTGCTTTTTTGCTTCACTTTGGCTAAGCATTCCATGTGCTGTGAAACCTATTTTGTTAAACTATCTCATTTAAATCTTTGTGAAACTCCACTTGTTTTGAATGGGTATTCCTGAGAATGAATTTGTAGCTTTCAGTTTTTGCAAATGAGTTTGCTTAATAACTTGTCAGTTTGTTGCTCATTCCATTAAAAGATTTTATCATTGAATCAAATTTGAAGTGATCATACATTTTTTAATTTTTCTTGCATATAAGCCTTCTCAGTGACCTAAAGGAGGGCAAGGCCTCATTCAAATGATTACATCTTAATGTCTAACACTGCTTTCTTATATTGATTCATTGTTGGTTCTAGAAGCTCTTTCTTGAGTAGGACATGTTTTTCCTAAAAAAACTATCCTATTCCATTGAGTAGAGATCGCAAGGTGTAGCATACTGTTTGTGTACATGCAATCTGCTCACATTATGTATAGTATTTGAATTTTCATTAAAAGCTAGCATGCAAGTCCTCTTGCCATATTTTTGAAATCGATTAGTATTGTTATTGGGCTTGCATCACAATCAGCAGGTAATAACACAGAGTAATTTTCCATATCTGCACACAAGGTGTTCAATTGCTTATATTTTAAAATATTCATGTATTAATGATAAATTTTCTCAGTCCTGCTGTTGAAAATTATGTACATGTTCTTGAACACAAATTATTTTTTCATAGATTCATCAACAAAATGTTACTCAGTGAGGTTCTGATGAATGTAAATCTACTAATGCTTCCAGCATTCAGTTTGGACATGAATTCAAGTATAGGTCTCTAAATTGGGAGCTGATTTATTCAGTGCTTGAATTTTACCTAATCATAACAAACAAACAGTTTAGGAGAGTGATCAGTTGTTAAGTACATCTCAGTAGAAAATTCTTGGTTACATTCACAAAAAATGCTTACTTGTTGTTGGCACAAATGTATTCAATTAATAGAAAGCTGTTTCAACCGTCTTATAAAATGCCAGCAAACATTAACTAGTTGCCATATACACATACCTTAGGTTGTCTGCACCTGTTTGCAAGGTGTCAGTCTGGGAACTGCAGTTACTGTCTATTTCTCATCACAATATCTCACTAATGAGTATGACATAACGGATCTCAATATCTCACTAAGAAGTACAACATTACTGATCTCAATATCTCACTAAGAAGTACAACATTACTGATCTCAATATCTCACTAAGAAGTACAACATTACTGATCTCAATATCTCACTAAGAAGTACAACATTACTGATCTCAATATCTCACTAAGAAGTACAACATTACTGATCTCAATATCTTACTAAGAAGTACAGCATCACTGATAGCAATAACCTCAGTAAGGATCAAAGCATTGATGATCACAATATCTCATTAAGGAGCACAACATTGCTGATCGCCATATTTTACTAAGGATCACAACATTACTGATCTCAATATCTTACTAAGGAGCATGACATTACTAATCACTATATCTCACTAAAGAGCATGAAGCAGTGTAGGGGAAATAAAGAGGCTACAATACTGGCAACTCTTTCTCTAATAGTGTTACCTTATGACTGACATGAATGTTGACTAAAAATATATTAAATATGCCTTAATCTCTCAGTCAATGTTGGTTTATTACTTTACTTGTTTGTGTAATATTAGGTAGGTTGGAATGCACTTTAAAAGGTAATCTTCCATGCTACACATACAAAGTTCAATATATTCAAATAACTTAATGACCTTATACCAATTTTTTTAAGTTTACTTTTGATAATTGAAAATACTAGGATCATGATTTAATTTTATCATTTAATGTTTTATTCATGGGTTCATTTATTTCAGCTGGTGCATTAAAGTATTTAAGACAAACCTTTTCTAGTATTAGGCCGAGCTTAGTGTTAGGCAAGGCAGGCTTCAGCTGACCTGAAGCTGCAGTAAGCAGCAGCCCCACTTGCAGCAATGAGCTACCAAATATCGCAGCAAGCACGACCAAGTAAGTTTCCAGCTTCCTTTTCTGTGTCAAGAGGCACCAGAATCGATAAATATTTTAAACATATTTGTTCACTGTGGTGCACCATGAGATTCCACTGTAAATTATTGAAATCTATATGGAACTAATTTTGCTAATAATACTTCAATTTACCCCACCCTCAATCTAAACTGATTTTGTCTTAACTATACTTACAATGTTGATACATACCAGTACTTGTAGTGTCGGTTCAATTCTCAGTTATCAGCATTCATCTAAGTGTAGCACGTGTTGGTTAACTTGATTGTTAAAGAGTGTTAGTCTTGCTTTTTATTGATTTAGCTGCTGATACAAAATGAGGTTTTATCTGGAAAATAAGGAGGGATATCAGTGTGCTTCAGTAAGAGAAAACTATGCACAATTGTAAAACATGTGCAATTCTTTCTGGAACTTCTACTGCTGGGAATTATTTTTCCTGCTTAATTCATGTTTGAATAGCTAGTGGTGAATGTTCTTAATTATGGAGTGTTTTACTCAACTGGTAACATGAGTGCTATGTATATCAGTTGTGAGTGATGGTAGGGCTCAAAGCAAGTTTTTGATGTATGGGTGCCACTCTTATGTGATAATTTACTTGTAGACAGGATAATGGGGTGTGCTGTTTTAGCTATAAAATTCATCTTATTGCACTTGCTATTGTGTTTTTGTATGTAAATTGTTGCAATTGAAACCAGTAATCTTGTAAAATGATCTTCTAATTAGCTTCACTGATGAATTTTTATCGTGTGTACAGTTTTAGTGATAGGAATATATAGATCTAAATACATTAACCTAGAGTTTCCTAATGTCAGTTATATTAATGCACTTCCAGAGTAGTCCCTGATGCTTGGGTATCATGGTTTTGTTTAATCAGCTATGTTACTGTGTCTGCAGTGTCACAGAGTGGAAGCTACCAGCACCCTGGTGACATGCCTCTGGCAAACCCCAAGGAGCAGGTGGCCATGTGGCAGCAGTCGCCCTACATGGCTGATTCCGGCATCCATTCGGCCACCACCACCCAGGCTCCATCCCTCAGTGGCAAGGAGGAGGACATGGACACGAGTGGTGTACCCACACCTGGCACTCAGGAGTGGCTGGATGGGCAGCAGGGCAATGGCTTTGCTCAAGCTGGCTTCACCTCTGATCAGGTTAGGGTCCTTACCTCTATTTTAACTCATTAGCCCCCGTCATACTATGTATAGATGGTCAAATCCATATGAAATCATTCACTTTAGCCCTATATTCGAAATGTTTCGTTCTAAAGTTGGGCATGAAAAAAGTGTGAATATAAGGGAAAATTTACGCAATGTTTCGTTCGGTGGAGAGATAACTTCGGTATTAAGCTAATTTAGCCTTTGTAGCCTGTCCTAAAATTAGGACTGTGGGACCTAATGGGTTAAGGTCTTAGGATTTTTGGTAGTGTTGAATTTTTACTTTTCATGATTGAAAAAACATTCACAATATGGTTTCGTTGTTCAATTTGAAATTAGGTTTTCTTGAGAACATGAGAGAAGAGTGAGGTTTCAGAAGGTTTTCAATCTAATGTACTTTGCCTATCATTTTGTCACTAAAATGAGCCCAGCCGTAGATCAATACAGTTGCTGTATCTCGACATTGTAAATGGAGTGAATTTATGGTATATAAGAACAGCCATCATAAACATGATACGGTCGCTTTGTGTCTAAACGCTAATGGAGGAAATTGATCCAATTCAGGAACAGACCTCGTCGTGATTGAAAGTAACGTAGAATATGACCACTAAAGCACTACTGCTGATGTCATATTGTGCAGGTATTGGGATGCTTTGTATTTCGAATTATGATGTTAAAAAGTTAGTGTAAATGATCGGATATAGAAAGTAAGTGGTAGTAATGCATGAAGTTTCGTTCTTCAATATTCTCTTTAAAGATTGCATTTATTCCAATAGTGTATTTTAACTAGTAAATTTAGTCTTGTGCTTTGTTAAACTGTCAATATATGTTACTTCTGACTTTAGTTCTTTTAAAATATTCCAATGTGTTATGGTGATTGTTTTGTGCAAGTTTTTATCGGATTTATGAATTGAAAGCTTATTTAATGATCAGGTGGACGAGATGAACCAGCAGCTTACCCAGACTCGATCTCAGCGCGTCAGGGCAGCCATGTTCCCAGAGACCTTGGATGAGGGCCTGGAGATCCCCTCGACTCAGTACGACCCTGCGCAGCCGACTGCAGTGCAGCGTCTTGCTGAGCCCTCACAAATGCTCAAGCATGCTGTGGTCAACCTCATCAACTACCAGGTGAGTAGTTAGTTGCTACATCTACAGTCGTGATAGAGATTGATCGTGCTTCTGATGATCAATTAATATTAATGTAAACTTCTTTCATGTTCCTAGTTTCCATGTCTTGATCTCAACTCGAATCAGTTTTCTCTAAGAAATATCGCTTTTCCTTCAAGGTACTAAGTTCTGGATGATGCCACCTCACCTAAGAGCTTCATACTCTTCCTATGGCTGCAGATTTTTCGTAATGCCCTACGTTTTGGTTGACGTTACCTCACATTCCAAGTCCTTTTTCTTTTGTCATCTGTTTTTATTCTTGTTTACTCTACAGTAGCTTGAGTTTGGTGGAAATGGTTGCTTGTCGAGGAGTGGATGGGTTTTGTGCACTGGGTCCGAGTAACTAACAAATACGAGTAACAACTGCTAAGCAGCCAGTTGTGTTGATCAATGGTGTAAAAGATGAAGTTATGTGGATTATTAGGCAGCTATTCTTAAAAGATAAAAACAGAAGATTATGCATCAATTCCCTAGTGATAATATTTCTCATTACAAAAAATGAATGTTGTCAAAATACTGGCTTGTGGGAAAGATTTGCAATTGAGATGAACGTTCATAACCGGGGATTGAGGTATTGTTCATTTAAAAATGTAACACATTTATCAATATCCTATTGAAATATTTTAAAGTAATATGAGAGCATTGATTGTGTTTCAGAATTTCTTAGACGAGTTCATTGCTGTATAGCAAATTAGTTTTTAAGTAAACTACAAGTTTAGCTCTTTGCTAATCGAACGAAAACAGTAGAAAGATCTGCTATTAGTCTTTTTCCTTGATAAATGACGGAAACATTTGAAGACAGCAAAACTTTCGAATAATACTTGAGTCAATGGGGAAAACTGGAATTTGAGTGTTTAGTATGATATTTTTCTTCGTAAATGCACCGGTAAGGCTAGACTGCTAAATTGTAAAGATATTGAATCAACCCATACAAAATATTGAGTGACTGCCGTGCTAAGGAAGCTCGTGGTGCTAGTTTGAAGTATTCGACTTGTCTATCAAAAATTCTAGGTGAGGAGTGCAAGTCGCATTGCATTGTGTCAAATTCTAGACGGAATTTATTATATTTTAATTCATTTTACATTATTTGTTATGATATAATTTATTATATTATAGGCAGATCGATCCCTGGTGTAAGGTATGAGTTACTTTCTTCAGTTTATCATCATTATATTTTTTTGCGGAATTGGCAGTTTCAAACTTTCATATACCTGAACGAATTGTTCGATGAGAGCACCTGTTTTTATGCTTTGTTGGAGCACTTTATATTGCCATCAATTTGTTATTGAATGCCAGTAGTAGAGTTTGATAGTTTCTCTCACACGTTACCAACTACCGCTTTATGCGAATACCGGCAATCAGAATATTTTTATTTTACCGTATTTGTATGTTCTTAATAGTCTATGAATAATAGTCTTGTTCTACTACTGACATTTGCTTTAGTATAACTAACTTTTTTGACAGAAACTCGCATATAAGGTCTTAGTGTATTTGTGTGCCAATTTCCATGTTGTATATCAAATGTATTGTCCTTTATTGCAAACAAGTAAAATAGACATTCTGTTACAGGATGACGCTGATCTTGCCACCCGCGCAGTGCCTGAACTGATCAAGCTGCTCAACGACGAGGACCAGGTGGTGGTGTCTCAGGCGGCCATGATGGTGCACCGACTCAGCAAGAAGGAAGCTTCACGTCACGCCATCATGAACTCCCAGCAGATGGTGGCTGCCCTTGTGCGCGCCCTCAACAACTCCTCTGACCTGGAGACCACTCGTGTCACTGTGGGGGCGCTGCACAACCTGTCCCATCATCGTCAAGGCCTGCTTGCCATTTTCAAGAGTGGAGGCATCCCTGCGCTTGTGAAGCTTCTCAGCTCGCCTGTGGAGAGCGTGCTTTTCTATGCCATTACCACTCTGCACAGTCTCCTGTTGCATCAAGAGGGTAGCAAGACTGCAGTCAGGATGGCAGGGGGTTTGCAAAAGATGGTTGCTCTTCTCCAGAGGAACAACGTTAAATTCCTCGCTATCGTCACTGATTGTCTGCAGATCTTGGCCTATGGCAACCAGGAAAGCAAACTCATCATCT
This sequence comes from Trinorchestia longiramus, assembly GCA_006783055.1. Lineage (NCBI taxonomy): Eukaryota > Metazoa > Arthropoda > Malacostraca > Amphipoda > Talitridae > Trinorchestia > Trinorchestia longiramus. The sequence goes on along the minus strand of VCRD01000212.1, from coordinate 99,997 downwards.
TGGCCTCACAAGGTCCCCAAGAGTTGGTGCGCATAATGCGCTCGTACACTTACGAGAAACTTCTATGGACCACCTCGAGAGTTCTCAAAGTATTGTCAGTGTGCTCAAGTAACAAACCTGCGTTGGTAGAAGCCGGTGGCATGCAGGCTCTTGCTATGCATCTGAATCACCAGAGTCACCGACTCCTACAAAACTGCCTGTGGACTCTGCGTAACCTGTCAGATGCTGGTACGAAAGTGGATAATCTCGACAACCTTCTTCAGAGCTTGGTGCAGCTGCTCCGCTCTAACGACATCAACGTGGTAACGTGCGCTGCAGGTATTCTTTCCAACTTAACCTGCAACAACCAAAGGAACAAAATCACCGTGTGCCAGGTGGGTGGCATTGAGGCTCTCGTATCGACCATATATAACGCTGGCGAGCGTGAGGAGATCACTGAACCCGCCGTGTGTGCTCTACGTCACTTGACCGCACGTCATCCCGAGTCTGATGTCGGTCAAAACACAGTGCGTCTCAAAAATGGCCTTCCTGTCATTGTGAACCTCCTGCACCCGCCTTCCAGGTGGCCTCTTGTCAAAGCCGTCATTGGCCTCATCCGCAACCTCGCACTGTGTCCTGCTAATCATGCGCCTCTTAGGGAGGCTGGTGCTATCCCACGTCTTGTGCAGCTACTTATTCGCGCCTTCCAGGATACACAACGGGTGAGTATATTTAGCTTACATTTTGTTTATTTCAGTTTGTATAACAGCATATCATAAATTGATTGTACATTATATGAGCTTTAGCTCCTTCTAAGATTATTATTGGGCGTTTTGAATTTGGAACCTGGGTTCTGCAGAAATTTTTTGCAATACGTCATAGTTTTCAAATACTTCGTAAATCTGTATTCTTTGCCAAAGGAAAATATTAAGCGATTCAATCGTTTTGGCCAACCCATTAAGCAAGTGAATCAAATTAAGTCGTCTAATGAATTACTAAGACCATTGTTTTTACCGATTTTGTGCGTGTTTTTTGCAGCAACGAGGCTCCGTTGCAAGCGGTGGCAGCGGGAGCGCGAGCGGTGCTTACGCTGATGGTGTGCGTATGGAGGAGATAGTAGAGGGCACTGTAGGAGCCCTGCACATCCTCGCCAGGGAGTCTCATAACAGGGCCATCATCAGGAGCCTCAACGTTATCCCTATCTTCGTGCAGGTGTGTAGCGACCATCGTGAGTGCCTTAATCCCTTCACCAATTATAATTTATGCAAAAATTTCATTTAAACGAAAAATTGTTTTTGTTTTTATTTGAGTGATTTTTATACTTTTCAATGACGACACATTGGACTGCAGATTTTATGGGACATTGGACGTGTTTGCACGTCTAAGTAATGTGACCGGACGTCCGGAGAGAAATGTGCACACATCGCCACCGGTTCAGAGGTTAATTTAAAAACCTTGACTTGTTCTCTGTACTGGATGGAGGCTATGGTGAACTGGACGCTGTAGTCTAGCGACTGGATTTGGGAGTTACCGAGGACTTCAAATGAGGCAAAAGCTTGAATAGACTATCGACAGAACTAAAGAAATTTTTGACTTTCAGGTGGGGAGGGTGTAAGCACCGATGTGGAATAGAAACTTGAATGTTGCCAATAGATATGAAATGTTTCTTAAAATTGGGTTCAGTTATATTAAGGAAGGGTGACTTTTATATTGATACTGGTTATAGTGGGAAAAAGGTGCATGAAGCAAAGTTTTTTGAATTAGTTTCCTGGGTTTACCACATGTTCGACCCTTTCGAAATCTTTCAAGCAGATTTTTAAACTTTGGTAATAATAATTCAGTAGGGCTGTTAAACACACTGCATGGTCGCGAGGCAACGTCTGGAATCGATTTCATCACTGAATGGGCTTATTTTCTTGCCTTGAAGTGTACTTAAATGCGCAAAGTAAAACATGGTTTATGAAATATGATGTAAGAGCTTGAAACGAAATTTATACGTACAGATTTTGAATTCTGATTGTATGATTGACGTTTTGTTATGTACAGTTACTATACAACGAGATTGAAAATATTGAGCGTGTGGCTGCTGGCGTGCTGTGCGAACTGGCGGCTGACAAAGAAGGCGCTGAGCTCATCGAACAGGATGGAGCCACGGCGCCGCTCACGGAACTGCTCCACTCTCGCAATGAAGGAGTTGGTGAGTACTCAAGTGTAGGTTGGCTTCTATCCAGTCCGTAAAAGAACTTTACAGTGGCGAGCGATAAAGGAATACATAGCTTCCACTTATGAATGATCATACTATAATTCCATCAATGTTGTTATTGTGGTCATTATTGAGTTTTTACACCTCAATTCTAATTGAAAATACTGAGTAGAGTTAAAGTGCTGTCAGACGAGTGGTACTTACGAGACGCTTTTGAAGAATCTGAAAATAAATGTACGATGTCATGGTCATGTTCACTCTTTTGTTATGTTCACGCTTGAAGTAGCACTTTCGTCTTCTAAACTTCTGTAAGCTTGTATTCGTGCTGACATGGCTGACAAGGCTGACAATTTTGCAGCAACGTACGCGGCTGCCGTGCTGTTCCGGATGTCCGAAGACAAACCTCAAGACTACAAGAAACGTCTGAGTCTGGAGTTGACAAATTCGCTGCTACGTGAGGACGGCGGGGTCTGGGGAGGTGACCTTTCTCAGATGCCTCCTGACATGCAGGAGTTCATGGCTCCTCCTGAAGGAGGCTACGATCCTATGTATGGACAAGGACCTCCTAGCGTTCACAGTGCAGGTCATCCTCCTCCGCAAAACTATTCTGGTAAGCTACATTCTGATCCATATGTTGTTTCTTCTCAAAGTATAATAGGCTGATAATTTATTGTTTTCTACTTTTAGTAGTCTTTCAAGTTCAAAGTCCGCTTAATTCAAAATAGTACTATTAAAACGTTCAAAACTATATAAAAAATCGCTGGCTTCCGAAAGTAATTTGATTCTAGAACAGGAGTGCATGAATTGTGTAACTATAGTTTGTTTAATATTTAGATTTCTTTTTCGAAGTATTTCGTTCTCGGAAAATCGTGTATAACAACGTGCTTGACATGTGATAGATAGCGCGCGTAAACTGTATAACTGCGTAAGAAATAACCTCTTGAGCAATTTTGAAAGAAAAATTGATACATATACAGATCAGTGAGTATGAGCTATGATCTTGGGCTCAGGCTGTCAGGTGTTCTCACTCGTAAGAGATTTGATCTCGAATTCATTCTTTATTGGCGTATCAGTATTTTCATAACCAGCATTTTGCTGTCATTCGTATATCGTCTATTCAGCGGTTAATGTATTTTCTGCTATTTTTGACTCATAATCTGTAATTCAGAATCCTTTTCATTCAAAAATCTGTTTGGACTCACGTTGGAGAGATGTGATCTGGATGGCATTACCTCTGACAATGAGGTAGTCAGTGTTATTTACCATTAATTTGTGTATAGAAGTAAAGCTAACTCACAACCTTGAGTCATGCATTTTCCAGCTCTTTGGAGCGTTTTGGCCGTTTTCCGCATTTTTACTTTCTTGTCTTCTCCCTTTCAACACAACCGTTGAGTGATATACTCGTAAAAGACGTCTAGAATACTGTCACGATCAGGTGTTTGCAAACTATTCCATTTTCTCAATCTAAGCTACATACTTAGTACAGTGTGGATGCCTCGGCTTCTGCAATTTAATTTCACCTGCAATGCGATGTCTAGGTGGCTACGATCCTCACCTGCCTGTGGAGTCGCTACAAAGTCTGGATATCGCGGCTGCTCAGCAACATCGTGGCGGTGGTGGAGTGGTTCCTGGCGGTGGGGGTGGCGGCGGTAGCAACTATGGCACGTTGGACCCCATGGAGTTGCCGCCAGGTCATCCAGCCGCTGCACCACCACCACACCCCGCAGATATGGCTCCTGGACAGCAAGGCTACGATCAACAGGTTCCACCACAACCTCCGCGCGATAACAATCAGATGGCGGCTTGGTACGACACGGACCTCTAAATTATTCCCTTCTTAACGTTCGGTTCAGTGCCCTTGCTTGCGTGGCTCCCATTCTGCTGCTGTTGGTTGCTTTTTAGAGGCTTTAATTAGCTAGAAGTTTCACGAAGACTATCCAACTAAACAGCTTTTTGAGGGATACAGTGTTCAGTAGTTAGTAGCTACTGCGCCAAATTGTTGCCAAGTTATCATTCCATTTCGAGAACTCTTTTGGAGTACAGTAGGTGCTTGAAAATCGTGCTATGTCTAGCCGTTGCTTAGGTGACCGAAGACATTTTCCACGATAGATGCAATACCATTTGAATGTTCTAAGCCTTTCAGGTATCTCACGTCATAAAGTGGACTTATTCAAAAGTGAGCAATTAGGTTTCTCTCGCGAGGTACAGCGGGAAATCACTGCTGTTCAAACTTGCCGATGTTGAGTAGGCGACCATCAGTTTAGAGAGAGCCCCGAGTAAGGGCTGACCGTCATTCGACTGACGCTATGCGCTACCGGGCCTTGCGTTCAACTTACACCAAATAATACCGAGTTTAGGTCTAGTTTAGCGTACGTTCTCTCGAGAGACCGTTCTTGCTGTTTCGTAATGCGACGATCAAAATGATTCATCGAATGTTCTCTCCTTACTATTCGAAAGGAACTGTTTGACTCTCTCTGACTTAGCTTATAATAAAAGATTGGTTTTGTAGAGTGTATGATTGGTTACAGTTCAGAATGACAATGTGTGTCGAGTATTTCATTTAATCAGCTGAGCTTACAGTTTGGTCTTAAATCTATTGTAAAGGTAGGTGTTCAGTTTTAGCTGTACTATAAAAGTAGTGATAGTTTATAAGTAAGTGCACTGGCGCAGGAGCTTGGTACTGGAGGTGTCGGCCGCTGCTGCCGCCGCTGTTGCTGCTATTGGATGTTAGGGATGTAAGTGGCACAACACTTCGCTGGCTGCGCTATACAGGGGACTGAGGCATCTACTGATCTGAGTTGGCGTGAAAATTATCGTCAGTTTATCCAACATTCGCTTGATGGTGGTAATGGTTTTTACTTCATTTTCTATGGTTGGCGGTTTAGTAAAATAATGGGTGTGTCCAAAGGTGGCTCTTAAAACAAGCCATATTCTGTTACCGATTTTCTTCGAGTTTTAATATATGATGTCATCAATGGAAGGTAAGTTTTGGGATTTCTCAAATTCTTTCCTGTTATTTAGTTTTCTTGTCTTTGACCCCATGTTTTATTGATCGACTGTTTTATCCCATCTCTTGAAACGCACCTTATTCGGACACCGTCAATTTCGCTGCTTCATTGTTTCTAGCTGTAATCAGGGTCACAAGAGCAAACATTTTAGACTGACTCTCTATGGCAGAAGCAAGTAAATAAATGAAGTCACAGATGGTAGTTGATCGTCAGGTGTTGGTCGCTGCGTTGACTGGCGAGTAAGTTGCAGAATAGACGGTTTAGCAGTCGTTAGTTATTTTGCTTATTATTACAGTAAACGTTCTCTGCTATTGGGAAAATATATTTTCTACTAAAAGGATTTACTTTCTAAAGTAAATAATAGCCAGTAACTGACTCTGACATTTTATTGATCTCGTCTGATCTGTAACGTCGTCTGACGTCAAGCTCACGCAGGGAATGTTTTTAATTTATGTTTTCCATCCATTTCATAGCAAGCCAACCGTTTGTTGTTTTCATCGTAGGTCATGACATGTTACTGATCTAATCGATGATCAAACTACATCGTTCGTAATTGATTCGCCGGAACCTATGTCTTGCAGTTGTCAGTCTCTTGGATGAGACATGTCGACGTCCTCTGCACCGGTGCGCCAGCGGTAGTCTATCAGGGTACAGGCATCGCTCTTTTCCATTTCAATGGAGTTGGGTGATTGCTCGATAAAATTATCAATCACTTTTTCTTTAAGTCTTTATTGCTAAAAGTAAGGCTTATGCGTTAGTAGACAAGATGGAGCTTTTTGCGTGAAACTTTATCGTATTCTTTTTCATCGTCTGAGTTTATTTATACGATTCTCTATACATTTTTCCCTATGTTAACGTCGTTGTGGAAGTCCACTCGATTTTTGTACAGTGTGTAAACAGGCTTACATATTTCTTTGCTTTTGTTTCTTTAGTGCTCTTTACGAAAAATAATTGTATTGCTGTTCATATAGGATGCGCAACGTTGTCGACTTTGACGCGTTCTGAATGAAATTATCTTCCATAGCTTCGTTCCACTTAGTTTTGCATGTCAATCTTGGGAAAAAATTGTTTTGCTATATCGTTCCACATCATTTATTTTTTGCAATTATAACGGGAGTTTTGTTGACTGCAAAAAGTGTCTTTTGGTTTAGCTTACTCCTCACTTAGAGCTACGAGCACATATTTTCTCTTCCAATAACCATATAAAATTAAAAATTTGTTTCCACTTGGTCTATAATTGCCGGTGGAAATGTTCATGTTTCGTGTTTAACTAGAAATGTCACCGACCAATATCTAGAACTGTGGGTAACCTCTTCAATATTGCAGCTCACCATTACTTCGAAGCTCTTGTAGCGTTCTAGTCATGCTGTAATTCGTGCTGAACATTTCAATTCTTTTCAACGCATGAACGCAATTGTCGGCCGTTTTCCTACGAGAGTTTGTTTCATTCAGTTCACATAGCCCTTTATGTAATATAGTCTTAATTTCCGCGTATTGAGCGCTTGGCTCGCTGTTTTCTGTGGAATTGTTGTACTCCTAAGTCATTCTTTACTTTAGTTGTTCCTCAATGACGAAATTATCGCATGTCTTCCTTCATCGTTGCTTTGTTGATTCATAATTTGGACATCGCCCACTCTATCATTTTCTTCAATCCATCAGACTTCTGTGTACCCAAGCACTTTTTTCAATGTAGCGCTCTAATCTTGTGAATTGTATTTCACCAGGATTATGTATTAAAATCTTTCTAATAGTATTTGGGCCGTGTTTATTTCTCCTACCTGGTAAGCTTAGTAACTTTCAGGGTTGCATGTATACAAGTTGTAAGGTGAATTGCTTCGTGTTTACGGGGTCCTATAATAAAATGCATTCAACATTGTGCGCATAGATATATTCGGTAATGATTAAAAACCAAAACGAACTTCAAATATCTTATAATGAAATATGTATCGAGACCATGAGTTTGTGTAGATTGTGTTTTTGCATGAGTATTCAACTTCGCACTTTCTACACAATTTTAACGAAAACTGCTTTGTGAGGTAGATAATGTCATCTACACGATTTGAGGCGCCTCTTTATTATTTTGCCAATTTCAGGTTCTTGTTTTAAAAACTGGGAATTCCTTTTATTTCTTTTTGTATTTCGATTAAATGTGGTTGTTTCAGTATTCTCTGCAATGTGTTTTATTTATCTTTTTCATTCTTTCCATAAATTCGTTTCTACGCCAATATTTTCTCATTAATTGCCCTCATAAATATCTATTTTACCTTTGAACCTAAGGTCCATTCCTGACCTTGAGCTAAGTCTATTTTAGCATGATCCTTCTTCTTGTCAGGGGCTATACTCTAAATCTTAGACCTATTATTGTCCTTGACCTATTTTCATACTTAGCTTATACTTGGCCTTGGCCTGTCCTGACCCTAAATCGATCCTCATTCTAGACCTATCCTCATCCTAAATCTATCCTCATCCTAAATCTATCCTCATCCTATATCTTTCCTCATCCTATATCTTTCCTCATCCTAAATCTATCCTCATTTTGAGTCTATCATCTTCAATCTATCCTCATCTTAAATCTATTATTCTCCTAAACTATCATTTTCTTAAACTTATCCTTATCTTTGAGCTATCCTTATCTTTGAGCTATCCTTACCTTAAACCTATCCTTACCTTGAACCTATCTTTATCCTGAACCTATCTTTATCCTAAACCTGTCCTTATCCTAAACCTGTCATCCGAAACCTGTCCTTATCCGAAACCTGTCCTTATCCGAAACCTATCCTTATCCGAAACCTATCCTTATCCCTAAGCTATCCTTATCTTGGACATATCATTATCCTAAGCCTATCCTTATCCTTAATCTATCCATACTCTTATCCTTAAGCTAAATCTATCCTTATCCGAAACCTGTCCTTACCCAAAACCTATCCTTATCCTAAACCTATCCTTATCCTAAACCTATCCTTATCCTAAACCTATCCTTATCCTAAACCTATCCTTATCCTAAACCTATCCTTATCCTAAATCTATCCTTATCCTAAATCTATCCTTATCCTAAATCTATCCTTATCCTAAATCTATCCTTATCCTAAATCTATCCTTATCCTAAATCTATCCTTATCCTAAATCTATCCTTATCCTAGACCTATCCTTATCCTAGACCTATCCTTATCCTAGACCTATCCTTATCCTAGACCTATCCTTATCCTAGAC
>VCRD01000212.1:50573-89473 GCA_006783055.1 Trinorchestia longiramus | reverse complement strand
GACCTCGCCTCATCCTAGACCTCGTCTCATCCTAGACCTCGTCTCATCCTAGACCTCGTCTCATCCTAGACCTCGCCTCATCCTAGACCTCGCCTCATCCTAGACCTCGCCTCATCCTAGACCTCTCTTCATCCTACCTTTATGCTCATCCCACTCCTATGCTCATTCTTCACCTATCCATATGTATCTGACACCATCTTCAATCTAGTTTCATATCTTATATCCATTTCATCCCCAAATCTTTCCCTAGATCTTTCTTTGTCCTAAATTTCTAGTTTCCGTTATTATGAATTTGTAATTTTTTTTGAACAAAATGAATTTTATTTTTAGTTTCTCGTTCTACTCTAACATTTCAACTTCCTTGTTTACATGGAGCTTTGATTTCCTTTGGCTTGGTATATGTAAATTGTTAATGATTTTCGTTCTATTGTCCATGCGTATATCATCTGATCTAACGACATCTTCACCTCTCCAGTTTTTCTGAAATTTCTGCCCGTTGAATACCGAGCACAAATTTCTACCTTGTTCATTTTAGTTTCAATACATGCAGTTCCTGCTAATAATTCAAGTGACTACATTATTTATCGATACCTTAGACAATTTGTTTAGTTTCATGTATGCAAATAGAATACTTGGCCTAATCCATTGGTGTTCTCAAGTCTTGTAGACATACAATGGTGAATATCTTGTATGATTTTACTTCAGCTCTCAATCATTCTTGATGCAATTTAATTTCAACATCGTCATGTATTGAGGTGTTTGCAGATAGTCATGATGGGATTTTCATTACCTGTGTACGTCATAGTGTTTGATTCGATTTTTCATGAAAAAAATCTTCTAGGGTCAGGTATGTCTTCTTTTTCACATTGAACTTGCAAATTCTGAAAACTTATATGCCAGGGGGAAAATTTTTTTCTGAATAATTAGATCGCATCCTAAGATAGAATGAAGCATGGTTTTCAGTAATCATGCATATTTTTTCGTAATTTACTTCCTGCGCGGGCGGACAGTTCAAGGATATTGAAATTCCCACTAAGCATAAAAAGGTGGTCACGTTTCTCATAAGCAATGTATCACTCCAATGCCAGTAGCAGTCGTTTTGGTTTTGACATTCATATAACATTAAAAATTGTCCATTGGTGTTGAAATTCTTCTTGAAAGCAACGCAAGAATTTTCTTGGAAACGTATGTTCGTTCTAAGGCCATCGTGGTCTTGACGTAGTCAACACGTTCTAAATCATAGACCCTTATAACCCATTTCATTTTAATAACTCTATGATGGCAAACGAGATCAGTAGGCTGAATATGCAAATTTTTTGTTGTCTTAGGCTATCTGAGTTGAGAAGAGCAGCATCATTAGACCTGCTTCTGAATGGCCTCCAGATGTTTCGTGGATGTCTGATTGCATCGTCTTTTGTTTTATTTACTGGAGCTTGTTTCATGTCAATTATCTTTGGATACAAATTTTAAAGGTGAGCTTCCAAAACAATTAAGGCATATGTTTAACCATGATAATCTCAACATTTTGATTTACTAGAAACTGCTCAATTAATTTAAGTTAGCAAACATCAGCCCGTTCAAAAGCAGTCTACGGCAGAGGTGATGCTGCTGCGCCTTCTCGATAACGATGTCTACTTGTACATTTTCTTTTTGTGTTTACTCTCTCATTCCATGTCATCCTTTTGTTGGAATGTAACCCAGCAAGTTCTGTATGATTTACTGGAAGCATTGTACGATTCTGGAGGATTTTAATGGCAGTGGGTTGAGTGACTTTCATCTTACCTAGTATAGAAATGTGAACTTTGAAATTGTGCTTCATTAAAGTGATCCTATATTCATCCTTTATAGAGAAACGTTTGCACCTTTGACAATGAGCTCAACATGCGATACAAGAGCTTAATTTGTGGAGGCAGCCCCACGTGTGATTGACTTGCAGTCGCCAGACACCAATACTTTGGAAGGCCTGCATGCACCTGGAAGAGAATCAATTTCTCTCAGAACAGCAGATCGCTTGACGAGTACTAAAACCTTGGGTACGTTGGTTGCGCCTGTGTGATGCCCAGTATTAGCAAGAATCTCTATAGTGCATGTCTGTGGAGTAGAGCTTGGTGAGCAGGCGTTGGTGCAGATTGTCCAACAGATGTTTGTCTGTGTTGACGTGAGAAAGGTACCGCATTTTTTCAATGAACCGCATCGTACTGCCAGTTCTATTTCCGAGCTGTGAACAGGTGGTGAGTGAGCGTTGAATTTTCGAAATTTTCTTGCAAGGACTATAAAGATTGTGAAAGTTATATGAGTGAGTCTGGATGATGCTAGAATTAATTGGATGTACTCGTAGATGCTGCTTGTCTCTGGTCAATTGTTTTGTAAGTGGTGACATGTTCGATTTGTAGTTTTTTGAAATTAAAAATTCACGTACGTTAGTAAAGAACTTCGTTCTAGTGCGTAGATCTTTTCTGCTCGAGTTGATTATTTGGTACAAAGTTTCATAGAAATAGCTGTACGTCGTTTTGCCCGAAACTCGTATAATTGAGAAGTACGTATTCTGGTCTGCGAAGTTTCTTCCCGAACGGTAAATGCTGCATGTAGGTTCTTTTTGATATTTGTCGAAGTTTGTACCCATCAGGCTTTTCGGTTGAGTCTGCTTTTGTAACTTCGTGTGTGGCTAACGAGAATGTGGTGCTCGGTAAACGTAAGAGTATTTGTGTCCGGCGCGAGTGCTTGGTGACGAATTTGAGTAATTATTCGTGTTCGCCATTTGAACACAGCGATAATGAGTAAAGTTTTTAGGCATCTCGGTTGTGTGAAATGTGATCAGTTCTTGGTTGATAGGTGGCATCGTAAATGTTGAATTTAATTGGTTTCGGGAAAGTTAGCTCTAGTAATCCCGGAATGCCTACCAGACTGCTTAATTCTGTAGGTAGGAAAACTGGGAGGCTTGGGGGTTTGAAAAAATATTGCTCGAGAAAGAAAGGCTAAATAAAATGAGATTTGCTATTGATCGGAGGTATGGTCCATTTCTTGTGCGAACTAAGAGTGGAGTGGTTGTCTCCAGTGACGATACGTTATTGAAACTCTTGTAAATATGTTCATGCTAGTGTTCCGTAGCCGTAAGTCTAAGGTGGTTTAGTTGGAGTACGCGTATGCGATTTTAATCTACGCATAAAGTTCACGTGAGGGTCAGGGGATTTTGTCCGCAACTAATCATTCTATACACTCATCGTACTGAAAATGAGGTGGCGAACAGTAGCGGTGTATCATAGAAAATGTAAAATTTATTAACTCGTGTTCTACACATGGCAAGTTGGGACGGATTTAGGACAAAGGTTTGGTTAGAAATTGTAGGACTTACAGATTTATTAAAGTCAGCTGTGATGGGACATATTTTTTATCGGTGTGGAGGTACATTGAAAATAAAATTTAATCGAAAATCAGCAAGGAAAGCAATAGGGCAGTACTACATTCAGCCTTCGTAATAAAATCCAGTAGCGCGCTCAAAGAGTTTAATTATAGAATCGGCGGTAATATTGAAACGTGGTGTATATAACAATTCATTGAAATTAAAAATCTTATGTACTAGGTTACACCGGCTATCGCTACGAGATTGTTTTAGTCCTGTTCCCATTTTTGCATAGCTAAAAGAACTTTAACCATCGCGGGTTAGGTATAATAAATGCTAAGAATTAAATATAACCCTACATACTACATATAGATTTACAATAAAATATAATAGAAGTTAACACACTTATAGTAATTTAGGGATTCCAATTGCTCCATATAATCGCAATGTTCAATTGAAGTTCTTCAACTGAAAATTCTTCTGACTAGATCAGTGAATAACTCCCAGCAACGCTACGGAGCTACCACACACACACACACACCTGCCAACCAACGGCCAGTGAGACAGTGACCATAGCATGCTAATCACATTGAAATACTTTACAACTTGTGAAACTGATATTTTTAAACGTAATCTAGGAATTTTAATTAATTCCGTTTGCATCTTATGATACAACTTTCAACAAAGACCAAGTACTGAATACATTCAGTTCGCATCAAACCCATAAAGATACTGGGCTTTCCGAATATAATCCTGAGCTTTATGGTAGGGCGTTTTCTGCAAGGAAAGTGCTGCGACGGCCTCCTCAAACTTTGCGGCATTTTTACGTGCGTAGAGTTCTGTGTCGCGAGAGATGATGGCCAGACGTTCAGGCTTGATCTCGTCCAGCGCGAACTCGTCGCTCAGGTGGGGGTTGAACCGGAAATACACGTTACCTGGCAGCAGGTCATGCAGAATCGTGTGCACTCCTGCAACACAAACCAAATGCGCAGTGTAAGTAACGAGTGTTATACGAGTGACAGGAAGTAATGATTATACCTGCACTACAAGAGAAATTTGTTCCAAGACGAAATAATGAAGAGAATAGATGAAAAGCGTGGTTAGGAAATTTATCGACCATTGGTACTAGCAATGGGTACAGAGACTTGTCAGACGCTGCACTTGTCAAAAATATATCGCCTTTCACCGTCCCAATCTTCTATAATGAGGTAGCTTAGATGTACACGAAATATTAAATGCAAATTTAAGCGACAATTTTTCGTTGACTCGAGAAAACTGAAAAAACATGACAAGAACATAGCCCATATAGCATTTACAAGCGTTTAGAAATATTAGCAAATAATACAAAAGGCCTAACACCAAGTGCTCTAAAAATTCGCATCTTAACCCATCACTGCAATATAGAGCTTCCTAAGATGTTCACATCATTCTGCCATAAGTTACGTAAAATTACTTTTGTAGAACATTCAAAATAAATTGTGCAGTGGTGGGTCAATCTACATGTTAAATATTTACGAATGAATGAAACAAGGCTTGAAGGTAAAATCGGCATACTTCACGAATTATAGCGAGTTATTGCATCTATACCCCACTACCACTTGACCAGAGAGACTTCAAACATACGCCCAGCTCTACATGGAGAACCATGGCGTAAGAAAGAAACACTCGATGAAAGTAATCTGACCGTAAATATATAATAATATAGGCAGTTGGATGATCATTGCCAATTGGGATAGGACATGCTAATTTTAAATTAATAATTAGATTATCAATGAAATAAGCGAATTAAATCATTTTTAGTTAATTCAACAAACATGAGCCTCACCGAACACCTGAATAGATAAACAGGACATGCTGCTGCTGCTGCTGGTAAACTAATGGAACTTAACTAACGTCTCTTTGGTAAGAGTGTAAATCTTGCAATGAATGAGATTAATCCATCTGTCAAACGTGAGAAGCTACTGAGTGAATAGCAGCCTGGGAATAATTTGAAGGATTCCAGAGCATCTTCGACATTCTACACCTGTTCAAAGACCATGATATGCAGTCGAGGAAATTAATTATAAGGGGGGGGATGTTAGAAAGTTTTCATCCCAACAGAACGTAAATATCAAACTAAGCAGTGTCGGTGACAAGGACAAACTTGAAAAATCTTTGAAAGGAGGTAATACAAATGCTGTTTTAATAGGAAACGAAAGTCTTATTCACAAAGCATTCACACGACAAAAATAAACCAGTATATCGGAATGCTGGAAGTATAAGGCAGATGCGAGTAACAAATTCTGCCATGAAGCCAAGACGCACTTTCATCGTTCTCAATGATCCGCACAAAATACTGAAGAACCTGATAGTTAAAGAAGGAAAACTTGAAAGAATGTACATACAAGCTTGTTCCTGCTAACCCATGGAAGAGGCTAACAGCGCTTAGAGTTCACACTATGGACGAGACAAAAGATCACTTTCGGTAAAGTCAGAGCTTTCAGTCTTGCACCTATGAGTAGCAGCGGGAGACTTCAAAGCAGGCGGTCATGTAACCCGAGTACCACATGCACACAAGTAGAAAAATAAGTTATATCCTAAATCTCCCATAAACGTATTAATGATGTGGTATGGATACCAGAATAACTGTTTACAGTAGGCTATTCGTATTCATACGGGTCGTAGGTTGAAAGATCGACGTCAGCATACAATAGTAAATTGGAATCACCAAATAGGCTGAAAAGTGCTTGAAGAAACAAAACTCAACTAAAATGATCAAAGTTTGAGTTAATCGCAGCCCAATTAACTATACGAAATTAATTTTGTTTCGTGGAGCTATAGAAAGGACCTTGTAAAGCCAAAGTGTCCGACTAACATTCCCAATAATTTGAATATAGTTAAATTACAGCTAAAAACTTGTACCTGAGAATTATCAAACGAGAAATCCACGACCGAAAATTTAGGTTGCAACACATGGAATGTCGCATTTTTAATTAGTGGCTATTTCTGCCTTTCAAACGAATGATTCTTTTCTGCAAACAAGTAAACCGGTAATAGTAGCATTGTATTGCCAAGAAATTGATTATACGTATTAGCCTTTACAAAAAAACCAGCCTAGACCAGTGAATGCACCACAACAATGCACGTCCTCACACACCTGTAACTATCGTCCAAGCGTTGCATCGTCACAATTGGGAGACTTTGGAATACCCTTTTTACTCATCAGATATCTCTCCTATTAATTATCCCACATTCAAGCATTTTCAGTTTTTTATATGTAATAAAACTTTTTATAAGTAGAGAAGAAGTAATTTGATCATTTGAACTGTTTATCACAGCACAGGACAAAAAAGCTTCAGAGATGGAATATATGATTCGAAAAAAACTGTGGAAAAGGTTATAAATGAACAAATCATATTTTGATTACTAAAATGAGCGTTTTAACGCGACAAACTTTTTCTTGTTTATCTAGCATCCTAATACATTTCATATATGAAAACCTAATAGTTCAAACTCTGATACAAATTCGACTAGACAACTCTAACGTTAACAACATCCAATGTCACCACCTCGTTATAGGGGAGGGCCAAGATCTGCTTCAAGATTTTGATTTTGTTGCTGTATAAAAAAGACTTGAGTTTTAAAAGTTATTTTCTTAAATACCTGTTCTCTCTTTCTTTTTACTCGCTATGCCAAACGAACGCGCGGAATTTTAGAGAAATTATAAAAATTTAGGTGTGTAAATACTCGTGTCCAGACAGTTTTTGAAAGGTCTTCTCTACGCAATCATCAAACACCCCGCACATAATTCACAGTGAGAGACATTCCCCTTATGCTGACAAGTAAATTTTTACTCACCTTCAGTATCAGTGGCGCTGTTGATGACACTCCTGAGCTTGTTTCCCCAGTTCATGACGAGTGCAGCTGCAGGCTCGACAGGCTGAAACCTGCCCGTGCCCAGGGATACCACGCACTGGAACGAGGCGTCTGGCCACAGCTGCCGCGCCTCGTGAACAGCGATGGCAGCGGGGTTGTTGACTAATATGCCTCCATCCATAAGTATTTTGTCTTCCAATTGGAACTCAGCAAAATACCCAGGAGCGGCGGCAGAGGCTCTCACTGCTTGCCAAAGAAGGGCACGGGACGTGCCGCTGTAGTGACTCGCGACACGATGAGGCAGGACGTAGTTGCGGAAGAGGTAAGCTTGCGTCACCGAGCGTACGGCGTGAGAAGCAACTAAACACACCTGCCCACACAAACAGCAATATTTAGTTGCATCTATAATCCTTTTATTCTCATGAACCGCAATGTTACAACCGTATATATTTTCCACTAGAGCAGTACATTCAAAACCTCTCCGCATCGTTTAAGATTACAGACATACTAGATAACAGAATATAATGACACTAATTAAATAGAATTTGCAAGGAAATAACAATAGCTTATTTCTATACCTTAGGTTGATTCACTGCAACATTGTCCAGCAATGGAGACTCGCCCATGTTCTCTCGTAGGATGGCATCCCAGGCCTTGCTGTCGTAGTAACTATTATTTATAACTAATCCCGTGGCTCCTTTTAATGTAGTTTGAGTAAAAATTTTTTCACTAAGCTCTAAGTACAGACGTTCACATTCGTCTGGAGATTTCCGATGAATTCCAACAAGTACAGCCACGATAGCTCCCGTCGACACCCCGCAAATCAAGTCGAACATTTCGTGTACAGCTTTGCCGCTTTGTTCTTCTAATCGTCGCAAGAGTTCAACAGCCACCAGACCGCGTGTTCCTCCTCCATCGATGGTGAGAACTCTAAGTCCTCTGCCAGAAACTGGACCAGCGTAACCCATTAGACACAGCGCATTTCGGGCCTCAAGTGCCACGTGTTTGTCTTTGGTGGCATTTAGAATGCGCAGGACTCTACCAATGCCACCACACTTGACTGCAGCAGTGTAGGTTAAAGGATACGTGCGGAGGTGATTGCTTAAGTCACACAAGCGACGCAGAGTTGCTCCTTCACTTTCGAGTGTCAAGCCTAGAACCAAGTGGCGGGTTCTAGCGTTCACAGATATCTGAATGGAAATCAAGAAAATTAATAAAACGAAAATTTGAATGTTAAACTAAAATATAGAATTCTACAAACTATTTTGTTCACAGAAAGCAGTAAAGCAATGTCTAAGCACAGTCGTCGGTACCTCGTAAGATATATGGGAAATATATGAACTTACCTTGGACACGACGTCTTTTTTGTTATCCATCCATTTTGGCTTAGGAGGAGTATTATCTTCTTTAGCTGACCGCAAGAAACGAAGATTTATTTGAGAGAGTGAGAGAGGAATGTAAGAATTTACGATTTTCAAAGCTCGTTGTAATTCCGTTTCAGGTGATGTAGGCACAACTGCTGTGGTGGTGTCAGAGGCCGCAACACCACTAGCTATACTTCGAGAACTTTGCTCTTGACCGTCACCAACAGACTCTTTCCCAAAATTTTCATTAGAAATAGAGTTAGAAGATAGAGTTCGAGGAAACCTCATGGAGGAATAGGTCGGAGGAGGAATAGAAAGTCGAACAGGGCCGAGTGATGATCGATTGATGGGCTGGGTGTCGCAAATAAAAGAACGGTTAGGGAGTTGGGTAGGGACGTGGGAGTTTTTGCGGGTAGTAGGCGTAGAAGTTGCTGGAGTTCCATTGGTATTCACTTGCGTAGTTTGAGAGTTTACTGAAGAAACTGAGGCCGACTGTTGAGCAGTAGTAACTGTTGTACACGGAGCGTTGACAAAACCATTAAGTTCTGAAAAAGAAAATTAAAGTACTTGAACTTTTAAATGAAATTACGTCCAGATTCAAAATTCAACCAAGTATTATGCAATTTTCGACCTATCTTTGTTCCAACCAACCGGTCGTATTGTGTAGACCACACTGTCTAACCTGTGCAATACATACAAGACATTCACATGTAAACCAATTTAGTCAGCAATTTGTTTGTTTCATAAGGCATTTTTGTTACTATATTTTAATTGTTGATACACTTCACATTATATACATGGTGAGGCAATATAACTACGTTTTTCAACATTTTAAAAGGCAAAAAAGGAAATTATGCTGCCGCGCCCTATGCATAATAAACAGAAGTACGATCATAAGTATGATCGGAGGTACGTTGCAAGCCGTAAATCAGATGGTGCTTGTACAATAATAAATATGACCTCGGACGAAATTGTTACTTCAAATTTTGTGGTAAACAGCAATGATGAACACACATAAAAAGACGACACAATTACATTTGACAGATTAAACTTGACTTGCGCAGTACATACGTGTATGTACATTAAAATACAATTTCATATCACATCAAAGAAAAGTTAAAAAATTCAGTTGCGTACCTGATACTGGTATACAACCATCAGCAAGAAATTCCTTCACAACCGCATCATTGAGAGTAATTGTTCTTGTACTGGATTTGAGTTGCACTTCATGGGTCGAGGCATCTCTCGTTAGATTTTTACTGGCTTGGACTGCTCTTATTCGATGAATGCACCGAGACAACGTCCGGACAGCAGCAGCGTTCTCTTGTTCAGACAGAGCAGCAGATTTGACGAGAGGGTGAGCAGGCAGTGAGTCAGAGCTGCAGCTGGATGACTTCTGTTGCAAGTGAATGTATTCCTTGACGAGTGCCAGCAGACGCTGCCACTGACCCACTGACTGTCGTCCACCAGATGATGTTGCCATGGTTACACACCATACACACACACTTCAGCTAACACCTAAGATTCAAGTAGTTACTGATTACGCGATAAAAACTCGGTGAACGTAACTTCACCTAAAAATTTTAAGGTGCGAGATAAAAACTGAAAAAATGAAATAAAACATATTCAACACAGTCACAAAATGCAATATTATATGGAGATAAAATATGATTTTTTATTTCAATGTATACTTCCACTGATAAAATACCAACATATTTCAACACTGAAGAAGTTGTATGCCCTACAGATACTACAAATTAGTGGAATACAATTTCTAGAATAATGTGTAATCTTCCACCCATTTTTCAGAGCGGTTTGTCTACCTTTTCTCTATTTCTAATATTTCGTAGTAGTTTGTTTCAGAATTTCAGTCTTTCCATATATGTTTCACATAAGATGTACTACTTTGTCCTTCTTTGATACTACACTGCTACTGTAGTATTTTTGTCATTTGTTACCAGATTGCTATTGCAATATTTTTGTTCTTCTTTAACACTACACTGACTTATTGCGGCATTTGTGTTCTTCTTTAACACTACACTGACTTATTGCGGCATTTGTGTTCTTCTTTAACACTACACTGACTTATTGCGGCATTTGTGTTCTTCTTTAACACTACACTGACTTATTGCAGCATTTGGGTTCTTCTTTAACACTACACTGCTGTTGTATCATTTTTGTTCTTCTTTGAAACTACACTAATTGCAACAGTTTTACCACTTTTGTTAATCGGTCCATCCCACTAGAGCCTACATTGCTCAATCTAGTTCTACATCCATGTTTTGTTTGTTTGTTTATTATGTAAACAGTTTGTAGTACTTTTGTGTTTTCTCCTACTATGCTGATTTTCATGTTTGGAAATATTTTGCCATTGATTTTCTTATCTCACCTATTGTTCTACTGTTAAGTATATACCATATCATGCTCATGAAAATGACCATGTTCATTTTCTTTGTTTTTTATTCAATAATGTATACATCATATTTTCATTTCCATCACTTGCTTTTGGAATTGTTTTAATACTATAATCTAACTTCTACTATATTATTCTGCTTATTCAAGTCAACAGATTTCTCTTTCTGATTATCTTTTCTCTTTCATACTTTCAGCCTATCCCTGCTATTTCTGTATCACTCCCCTATACTAACAGAGAGGAGACTGCCACTATTCATTCTAGCCAAGACTTGCCATAAGCTAGACTAAAGCACTACTCTCACCCAGAAGTGATGAACTTTACTTTAGTGCATGATTGATGCCTTTACTTTAGATGGCATGGGACTTGAACAGCAGCCCAAGAATCGGCCAAATGGCTTGTTTCAATGGCCTTATTCTATTCTAAATACCTAGCAAACCACCCTACCATCCTTTCCTTCTGACTGCTCAGTCCAGCACCTCTCTCCTGCATCTCTGGTGTTGAAATATACTAAAGTTTATGGCATCTAAAAGCTCCTTATCCTAACTCCACACAACCTCTATTTTAGTTCAGCTATTCACATTTGTGCTATAATTGCTCTACTGACTTGCTTCACTACTCACCCTAGTTAAACTAAAGCAGTTACACACACTGATACTTTTACCATTTATATTTGTAAATTAGAGTATGCACTAATTTCCAGTATACTAAATTCTAGAATTATATATCACATAATACAGTAAGTTTTGTTTATAAGTTAGAAACCTACAGACAGTATATATTTGTCCTAAAACAAATATATATTCCTAGCCTATACAGGGTGTCTCAAAAAAATGTACTCACCCTTTAACCGTTGCTAACATGCTATCTTCTTTGTGTTGCAGGTGTGAAGTTCGAACCTTTGCGAACATGATTCTTTAATCACATTTAATCATGTTTGCAAAGGTTCGAACCTCAGACCTGCAACACAAAGAAGACAGCATGTTAGCAACGGTTAAAGGGTGAGTACATTTTTTTTGAGACATCCTGTATTTGCCTGTTCTCAGCCTTAAAATCAATTCAAGTCCAAGACATACAAGTCTCAGCACATTCCTCATGATACAGCTGCTTTGCTCTAGGATGGTCCTACCTTACTTGAGTTATTTAATCTACAGTGAGTTCATTTAACCTTACTTGAGTGATCTCATCCAACTCGATCAGCATGACATGTTCATGCTACTTATATAAGAATTCCATCCTATAAGTATATACTGTAATCTGTTAACTATTATTAATTCATACTAATCCTATCCTTCCTGATATATATTATGCTCTACTCAATATTTTTCCCTCCTTATATGTGTACTCTGCTCCAATTTGACTGTCCCAGCAAATTTATGCCTGGCCTAATCTTACTTTGTCTAATGAACTCACAAGTAAGTGACTCATTTGTTCTACTTAACATATTTCACTCAAAACCAGATCCCCCCTCAAGTCAAACTCTGTGTTACTGACTGCTAGCACTCTCACATCAATGAATTCAATTTCCTCCAAATCTTAATTCTTGAAATAATTGCTACAATTTAACTGAAAACAATGATTGCAATTAGTCATTTTATACTTACATCTCACATGCATCCTCCTACACACTGAATGGTACTCACATATGCTTAGCCTTTTTAACTAGCCAGCAAAGCAAGCTTTTTTTTAATGTTAATAGTACTGTTAGTAGGCACTCCAGCTTTAGAATAGCACAAAACAGGCTCTAAAGCATACCTCCTATGTTAAGCAAGCCTCTTATTCACATGGTGTAATGAGTAAGCTACCATGCATACATTTCATAGACAAAAGTTATTTAGCTGATTTGGAGTAGTGAGTAAGCTATCCAGTACTGTATAAATATCACAGCATACTATAGTACATAGTAAATAAGATATTTTTTCTTGGCCAGAGCATTTTTAGTTATATACAGCAGATGATCGTGAAACCACCAATTGATTTAGATGTTTTTTGTCCTAATGACACAGTCAATATGCTGACAGTACAAAGCCTAATTTTTTGCAGCACAGTACCCACATAACAGCTCTGATAATCCCACATAAAAACCTACTAATAGCTAGACATGCAACTGATCAGATAAACTGGGGAACAAGCCCATTGTAGGGATTAAGTGTTGCCTTTTCATTCAAACTAACTCAAAGTTCTGCTTAAATGGCATGTTATATTTGAGGGTGAAGCAGAAGTAATCAATCATGAAAGAATAAGTACCTTATGAAATGTTCTAATTAATAGCATTCAATCACCTGCAAAACCTAACATTTGCAAGCATTTACTACACTAGAAAAATGTATTAAAATTACTTTAATAAAACATTTGACACAAACTTAGTTTATCCAACTGGATTAAAAAGGTTCTGTTAAAGCAATTCTATATATTTTACAACACTGCTGTAATTTACATCATTTAGAACCACAAGCAAATATATTACTTAAATTTTGTACATTTGAAGGGTGGAAAGCACTAGTGGACTACTTGCATTTTTTCCCATGGTAAATATAATATATTTTCCACGGGAAAAAATGTAAGTAGTCCACTCCCGTGCTGTCGCTAACACAGCGCAGACAGAGGCGATTACGATCCAGTAGTTTACTATATGAAGGGTGGACAGCACTAGTGGACAACTTGCATTTTCTCCTGTGGGAAAAAATGCAAGTAGTCCACTAGTGCTTTCCACCCTTCATTTAATTCCACAAAGAACACTCATTAAAATTAATAAAACATTATTAATATGCTGCCATCCATTATGAGGATACTTAACTGCTTAAGCAAAATATATATTTTTTATGGTTGATAAATTTAAATGAGAAGTTATATGCAAATACAAATTTTCTATAAGGCCAAAATAAGGTACTTATTGCAGAATAAAACATACTGTACATTTGTCTATCAAAAATCCAAAGTTGAATAGTTAATTTACTTATCTATATAAATCAAAATCTTTTATGGATTAAGTTCCTTTACACTGTATACAGTTTTTCTGATAAAAAACTAATCTCTGTTCACATACATTTTACATAAAAATCATAAATCAACAGCTGTAATAGAAATACACAAGTAGAATAAATATACAACAACTATTATGTATTAAAACTCTATAGTGCTTACTTGGATAACTGAAATCAACATTTAAGGATCTTCCTTACACTTGAAGGTCATTAAACTAACAAGATTATGTAACCATAACAGTGTATCCAGATGAATACAACATGAGGTGTGTTGCATACGTGACCTAGTTCAACCACTCATTTACCAGGTCAAAGAATCAGTATAAAAACAATATAAAATATTGTATGAATAAATGCAATTGCATCGCCGATATTATATAGAGGTTATTCACGAGGTCTCAAATTTTCACAATTGATCGAGAAAAGACTCGTTGCAAGCCCCTTCAACTGCACTTTGGTTCATCCTTAGTAAGTGGACACGGGTTAAGATAAGTGTACTTAAAATTAACAATAAAATATAACAAATGATTAGTGTAGAACGGAGGTACTTTAACACCAAAATTACTATTCTGTACATAGAATACAGTTCGTGCAGATAATGCTAAAATAATTCACAAAATAAGGTAGCGACAAGTGAGCACCATGCAAAATAAAATATTAATGCCCTTCGATTACCTGTAGTCAAAAGAACTCATATGCATCAAAATGTGCAATATATCAGGCACACACTCTAAAAGCACTAGATTATATTGAGACACTGTGAGTGGTACCAGTCGCTATAGCTCCCCGTTTGCTTCTGAATGACTCCGGGTCTATGACTTGTTGTTGGAGTTATACGAGTTATACGATAGCGTGACGTAATGGCGCTATGTTTGTGAACCAATAGCAAGGCTGGGCAATATCGTCTGATGCTCTCTTATTGGTCCAAAGCAGACACACCTTCAGGAGAAAACTATGACACCGTTCACATTACGTGAGAGCTGAGGATTGCAGTAATTCGTATATTCAGCTAAGAACCATTCACTATATGCAAGCTTTTAGATAAATTATATGAACTAGAAAAATATACTGGTGTTATCGAGAGTAATGAAACTTCGGTAAATAGGACAAGTAGTCTCAAGTTTTAATAATGAGCGGAAAATAACAGTCGCGCTCAATTTTTTTTCAGCCCGAGAGGATTTTATTGTTATTTAAATCCAAAAAGTCCCATAATAAATATGCTAAGTATAATGCTACAAAAATATGCATGAAAGAAAATTTCATAGGAACTATGAGAAAATTAAAAGAGATGCTGTCATAACCAACAGTATTTATTCTTTGATGTTGATAAGATGATGCTTAACAATAGAACATTAAATGTCGTAGAGCAATGACTAAAGTGAAGGGAGATAAAGTATTCCTTTAAGCACACTGCTTTTTTCACCTAGAACGTAACGGTTAATCCACACAACATGAATACTCCCAGAGCATTTGATGTTCCAAAAACTGAAGTCATGGACTCATTGTAATTACCATACAGTTTCCGTTAGAACTACTTCTATCAACAAAAGTTACAGTAAAAATTATAAGCGCAAATTTTCTTTCACTCGGGATTCCATATCAGTACCTTCAAGATAGAATTCCTACCATTCACTCCACATAAGGCTTGATAAAGGCTAATCAAATACATACCTACTTTCACTACTTTTAATATCTTTTAAAATCATACTTTTCAGGTGAGCAGCTCATTAGCAATGGGCCGCACTTGACCTCGAGCACCATTACTTCTGGAGTAAAAATTCAAGAAACACCTTTTATTTTCTCGTAATTCTCTTCAAACAATAAACCAATCGAATAAATTCTCATTTTCGGTCGCAAATACACGCTAAACTTAATTGATTTTACAGTAATGCTTCCCGTATAGTTGACCTTGAAGCTTCGGATATACAAATACGACCTTGGTTGTATTTGGCACCAATTTCAAAGACACGTGATATCTAGCCCATATAATTACAAACAGAATCGAAATAATATGGGAGGTACGAGTAACACTTAATACTTGGTAGGTTATCAGGGACCTCAAACTCCAACTATTTTTGCTATATTATTATATTCAATCTAGGTTTCAAAATCATCAGTAAATTGCTATGAATAATGTGCATTAAAATGCTTTAAATTGTCAAAAAATGAGCAACTCTTACAAATGCGCAAAAGGGACAGATCATACTTAGCGTAAAATGAAAAACACAACTGCACAAGGTCGCTGCACTGCGTCATCAGCCAGTGCACGACGTAGCAGCTGTAGTGCATCATCAGCTGCGCAGTCTCGTAGTATGTCATCTGATGCTTGCGACCGGGGTTTCTCGAACAAAATATTGACACAAGAATGCGTGAATGCTACGCCGTCGGAAAATGTTGACAAATGCGGAAGAAATCTAGCATGCACGCTCTATTATCGGTTTTGTTAAAAAATTGCGGTTTTTGCTTGTCTCTCGAATTGTGAACGATATGGTAAGGTAAGTCGCAAAATCAACTACATAGCACAAAAACAAGTTTTTTGTGCAGAGCATCAATGTTTTAACAGTTCATATTCGATTCTTCATAATTTCACCACAGTCAAACATAGTAGACAGGCATTAAGATTCTTTCGGCAGATCTCAATAAAACACTATAAAAAAGGGTTACACAACTCCCCGTGTTTTATAACTTTCTTGGACTAAAGAGTTTAGTTTGCAGATCACCACAAACATTTGCAATATCAATAACAGAAATAGCGTATTCTATGACAATTCGTTTCTTGACTTGAGTTCCCGGAATTATAATGTCTAATTTGAGGCATGAAATCGATGGTATCCTGATAATTTTTTCTTACAGATGATACATGTTTGAGAGCTGACTCATCTTTTAACTGCATTGATGATATAATCTACCACTAGAAAATTAACAAGTTCCCAACTTCAGTTGCAATTTTAAAAAGCAGTGGTTGGAATCTCTCGAAAATTGTAGAACTGAAATGGAAGTTGCATCCAAATGCCAGTTTGATTAATGATTCAAAGTCTGATGGAGCAGTGCAAATCAAGGTAGCGATCGGTGGTATAAGTTCTTTTAATTGAAGTGAGCCGCAAGTAGGAGTAGAAAAGGTCTGTTTCATAATTGCCAAGACTTTGATGGGTTTTCTCCAAGAATAACTTTAGAAAACAAATATTTTCTGGTAAGTTTTTTCTAAGGCAAATGAAAACATATCAACCGCAAAACACAATAATTCAAATGAGTGCTCCAGAATAATACGTATCACATCATAATTATAAACGAGCAAATTTCACGTTATATACCATTACGGAAAAAGAATAGTCAACAAATATTTCAGGAACTGCTCCACGCATTTACAGTTGCAGAACCGGCACGTGCCAAGTGGAAAAAAATATTGCCTGACGTGTCATATTTAGGACAACGTAGACGCTGCGTACGTTCGAATTTTTGGCAGATCCCCGGCACGACGCCACTCCTGCAATCGTTACCGTAATAGGCTGTGGCCCAGAAAATTGCGACAA
Source organism: Trinorchestia longiramus (assembly GCA_006783055.1). Taxonomy (NCBI): domain Eukaryota; kingdom Metazoa; phylum Arthropoda; class Malacostraca; order Amphipoda; family Talitridae; genus Trinorchestia; species Trinorchestia longiramus. Next base: position 71,987 of record VCRD01000212.1, on the reverse strand, counting down.
ACATTCACTCCCATTCGGGCAACAGAAATTAAATCATAGTATACAATTAAGCATAATACTGGTTATGTGATGCGCAATAGTTTTTTTACAACATTTAGCACGTAACTAACAGTGCGAGGAATGAATCGAGATCTCTGTCCGCAATGTAAGTCATTGGCAATAGCATACACATCGATCCATTGAACTAACGTAAATAATGGTTCATCCTATTCATGAAACCGTGAACGTTTTTGTATGAACCGCCCGTCAATTGTCACAGCCCGTGATGGCTGGCAAAGGCAGTTCCAGTATCTCACAGAAATGAAGTGAAATGAGGAGTAAGATACAAAAATAAATATGCTAGTGCAAGAAGTCAACAGCACGGTAAAGCCTTACAATGAAATCCGCCAAATATTCTCACAAGAAATGTCACTGAGTCTGTGCCACTATTCAAGGATGCCACTAAGACACTAATTTTGAACTTAGGCTGATGAGGATAAACACTACTGGCATATTCTCATGTGAAGAGAGATCAAAGATCCTGTACGTCCTGGAGGAGCGTGAAGTCATCAGGATACCCCAAAGTTGTATAACTTCAAAGAGCTTGCCTTGCTATTCAGTATATTTCAGTCACTTAAGGCTTCTTTCATTCTACTTAGTAAGTAGTACATAAACCTAGAAATTTACATTAATTGCCTAATTTGGAAATGCTATGAGGAAAGGAAAACAAGCAAGGCAAAAATAGTCCAAAATATTTAGAACATTACGCTGGTATTACATCATGAAAATTTACGGCGGACAAAATTCTTGACCACCAATTGGGATTCTATAATCAACAAATGTTATTAGAATACCTCCAACTAGATAGGGCTTAAATCTGTGAAACTTACAAGACTCACAATCTGAAGATTACAAATTTCGATATGTCTTACTCCACTAATTATTTTCCATGTTCCACAGACCGACATAAACTTGCATAATTTCAAGAAAATTCCTGTAATATTTGACTCATAATCAAAGTCCATCTAGAAACAAATTTCATAGACGTACATGAAATAAGAATCACTTCACGTTTGGGTTTTGAGTAGCGTAGGCTTTCAACAAGCGCTCCTCCTCGTCGTCTTCTTCGGATGCGTCGCTGTGGCCTCCACCTTGATACTTGTCCCTCACCTCCCCCAGTCTCTCGTGCTCAGAAGTGGCACCCACCGCACACGACAGCAGTCGCTGAATATTCCGTTCTTCTTTGTTGCCGTATATGTAACCGTTGGCCTTGTCAACAGCCTAAACACATATGCATTAGTGTTTATTAGTAAGAGTAGAATGTACGGGTTAACTTACCTATCATTACCTGAAAAAATCTATGGAAATAAGCTCAAACGCTTATAAATCATGTAAGACCTCACTACGTATCGAGCGTTTATACATATGTAAATGTGGTGATAGGAACATCATAATAAGATACACTAACTTTTTCCCCATGATACAGAGGAGTAACAACTTTCGATATTATACAGCGTGCAAAACTAGGAAGAAATACAAATAAAAATCGACGGATAAGACGTATAAAATTGCTTTTCATTATATAATTTTGTTGAATTTTTTTTCAATTAATCATAATTCCTTCGGCTTTAGGTATTTCACTGTGATGTTAGAAATGCGTCCAACTGGATCAGCGTCTTTGCTAATTACACAAACGTTGGTTTCAAACATAAGAATGTTTTTACAAAGCAACATGCGATTTAAGAAGTACTACAGCAAAAAGGACAAGAAATTAAGATAATTCAAGAAGCACAGAGAAAAAACTAAAAAATATGCTACACAGCAGTTGTCAATGTACAAGGAATATATCTAATGACAATGCTCGGGGACTGCTCATTTGCGGAGCATTTTATCAGCATACAATAGACTCTTGGTTAACGAGTTTATTTCACAAAACAGTATCTTTCATATTAACGAGTCTATTATTTGTATTGAAGTAACTTTTGTGCATAAAGTGCATAATTTTTTATAAAACACCACGAAGCATTCGATTTAAGGTGACGCTCGGACACGAGTACGTCACATTACACAGACAAAAATATAATTTTTCTTAGATACGCGCGGTAAGCAACGCACATCCGAGTACAAGTGGTGGTCGGTGCAGGAAAGATCATGTCACACAGGAAGCACGAGAGAAAAAAACAAGAATAGACGTGAAAACATTCGAGCATCATTTCGTAAGATTGACCCATCAGCCGAAAGAAAATAAAGCATAATCTATAGAAAACATAACAAATGTTATATTTTGTACAGTCGAAGGCGAATATGTGGTGGATGTACAGTAGAACCCCTAATAATGACGAACCTGATCAAAATAAGCATGAGAACATCAAAGAAACAAACTCCCTCGCCCAACTTGCATAGTAAAGGAATGCCACTATCAGCAAATTGTCATACATTTAAAGTACATCTCTAAATTACCTTCATGACGTTGAGTAGCGAGCGTTTGTCTAGGACGCTCACTGGAATGAAGGATAAAAGGGAGTAGTCAGTGACGAGTTCAGCTATCGCTTTGTTTAGTTTGTGGTACCTGAAATAAAGAAGAAGTCTGTCAATTAAGAGCCTAGAAGTACAGTAAATATGTATTCAGATAATACAGGACATTTCAGGCTTTGCTACAACATTTACTTGCACAATTGCTAAGAAAACAACTTAAAAAAATTCAATTTGAACAAAGAAACAAATTTTCAAATAGCAATGAATTGTTACTGATTAAAAAAATATATGTATAAACATTCTTGCAGAGTGATGAACACTACGCACCTCTTGGTAAATGGACAATCCTGAAGTTGGTCCAGTAGGTAATTTAAATCTAAAACTTCTGTGTAAAATTCGAGAGGCATCTGCAGGGCTTCGTACTTGTCGACGAGATCCACTTTGGATAACAGATTGACGGCAGGGGACTCGAGCTGCAGCATGCTGCTTAATGCCACCAGCAGCGCTGATAAGTACTTGCCTGCCCCAACACAAGTCAATTTAACGTACTAACCAACAGACAACTGCAAATGCATTGATTTTTCCGTGGTTCCTTCGTCTAGTAGGGGAAACAAGGAACGACACAAGGTATTGTTATTTTTATTCTATTAGTACACTTTGTGGAGAGGAAGTACGTTACTATAATACCACATCAATCTACCTTATCATTCGAATACATAGGGATTATACCTAAACCAGTTCCCTAATTCCAGTTGGAGAAGCTACTAAGAATAACCTAAGCATAGTGTAAACATATTCTTGATATGACGTCTGAAGAAAACATGTAGCAACATTTTATTATTTGGTGAACAGAAATATCTTTAAATGTAGATCATAACGGAACTGTGATAAGAGCCATGAACATGATATAAGAGAAACCAAAAGCTCACCAGGTTGTTGTTCATTATCAGTAAATACGAAAATCCTGCGAAAGCAAGCAATCACATAAATTTATAAAAAACTCACCAGGTTCATTAGCATAGTGAGCATCGACAAGGTACACGGAGCAGAGTTTGATGTTGGCGGAGTCCAGGCAGCGCAGCAAGTCTCTCACCATAGTGTGGTGGGTGTACAACTCCGCCTGTCATATAAAGGAAGAAAATAAATCTTTCGCTCATCTCATGGACCAGACCACGTCATGATAGTTCATAACAGATGCGTGTGCACGTCCTTTTAAAAATGCATGTGATATGGAAGGATATATCAAGGCTACGTAAGTCATGTAAATCTGGCCAATGAAGGCGTACTTGCAATGTCAGTAGAGCTTAGTGCTTCCCAAGCCTTGATAAGATACACAAAATACTATAAGATGGAGAAGATACGATTGGTTACTATTATACAACGCCAATATATTAAAGCAACCATCAAGGATAGTCCTATAATTTGCAAGTAATCACCGTTGCATTCACAGACCACAGATATAATGTGTAATATCGACTCATGAATAATAGTAGGTGACTTTAGTACACGGATCAGAATAGGTTACATCTCTGCAAACACAAGCGATAAAGCCTGGATTGAGTACCGGGATTATTTCACTAAAAAAATATTCAAGATAAAATCTCAACGGTCATTGATTTCTACATTTGTCAAACTGGATTCATACCAGCAGATTCATTTAGTCACGGACGTTCTGTATTGTATATATTATACAATAAAAATACTTTCCGACATGAACTCACCTTACATATCGGTGAATACCCAAATTCTGTGAGAGCAAGCAATCACATAAATTGATAATAAAATTCAAGTACTAATATGCATTTGAAACTTCTCAGTAAAGAAAGTTAACTTACTTGACCAGGAAAATCGAAGATGAAGTAGCAGCCGTGAAGAGACTTCAATTTCGACAGCAGCCAGTCTTTGTTTGAGGACAAGGCTTCCATGCAGTACAGCAGGGCAGCATTAGGACCCAATGACTCGCTGATCATTCCTTCTTCCATTTTCACCAACTCTGTGATGCTAACGCTGCTTTCGTAAGGTACGGTATCATTGGCGGGATCTGTTCAAAATGATGCACTAGTACCATATGCTTATGATATACTTGCAACTTTTAAAAGCATTCATACACAGTAAAACACGTCAAAGTGCACCGATATTGAAGCAACACTTTCCTTGATTTCTTCATGAAAGGCCGAAGACTGCGTACATGCTATTTCTAACGTCTATATCAAAATAACGGGGTATCTGTAACTGTACTTTTGAGTAGTATTAGTATAAGCAGATGTGTTAGACATTTTCAAGGGCGTTAGTAACAATCAAGTAAATTCAAATAAAGTATTGGTACCTGCTTTTATTTTGGCATCGATACATCCTTTCTTGTACCTTCGTTTATAATCTCGTAATGATCACTACTTCAGTTATGATACTGAGAAAAACATTTGAGGCTTTGTGCATAACCTTTCTTATCAAATAAAGTAAAACAACGGGAGATAAAACCTAGGAATAATGAAAACATTTTTTTCGATTGACCGACTAAGCATTCTTACATGAAGACAAACAAAATTTTACCATAGGAATAAATGCAGCAGACGAACATACGATGACACACAATTTATTTTTTCTCAGAATATACTGGTAAATATTCTAAACAAACAAAAAGTAACACATTGTTAGAAAGTCTGTTAAATGATGACACCATCAGGAGTAAGAATTCAGCAGCATCTTGACTTACCTAGGTTAATGAGAGCAACTTTCCTGCCCAGCTCTGTGAGCATCGCAGCCATGGCCTGGCAGTAAGAGGTCTTGCCTGAGCCTGGAGGTCCGATGACCACCTGACCAAAGCTGCTCGACTCATACAGCTGGTCCTTGTCCATGCTGCTGTATGCCTCCATTAATCTACGAGAAACAAACCAAGATGTGATTAGTCATTTCATCTTGTAGTTAGTTCTGTAATATAAATGGGGAACATGACACTGCCCTTGACTCGTTCAAGATCAAACAAGCCACTATCATGAGCCAGCAAGACAATTTGTTCTTAGTTAGTAACTTTATTGACATAAGTCACAGCTATAACTTCACGTGCGTAACTCTACACTTAGTGAATGATTTCGCTTTTGTAGCAGAAAGCAGTTCATAAGACAAACGTATTGTAACAAGTACACAACGATACAACACATACTACGAAAGTTGTTGGTTACCAGCGGAAGATTTGAGGCGCTGATTTATGACTGCAGCAAGTCTAGAGAGTTCAGAGCGTGGGGGCAGAGAGGACACACAGAAGCAGAGGAGTAGAGGCTTGCTGCAGTGCAGGAGCTCTGCAAGGGCGCGCACTGCCACTACAGTATCAGGGTCTTCGCACCCCAACAGGCACCTGAAGGATAAAATAGGCAGTGCAATTTGTACAATAATCACGAAAACAAAGTATGGATCATTAGGAGTACATGGAGGTGCCAGGTAATATTAATAAGAAGTCATCAAAGCTCCTTAAACACATTTACTTGAAGAGACACATGAATTGGACACTTCGATCAAAAGTGGAGCTGGGCAGCAGAGCTTGGTGGGACAACTAATTAAAGGGGAAATAAGGTACGTTTAATGAACGTGATTACAGTTCTTTATTGTCGTTTCAGCAAACGGCATTATTGGCTTCACAAGTTCTTCATTAGAGTGCAAGTATTAGAACAATATCAGGTCTACGTTAGAAATCCTGAAGAATAATAATCTATTTTCAAACACTGTTGCTTGCATTAGGTCGTCTTATTTCCATGACACTATTACTAGCTTTCATGACGTTGTTTATCAATGAAATTCATGACAGCTTTGATAGTTGAAAATGCACGAAAATGAAAGAATGACCCAAACCCATTATGATCCATAATAAAATCAACGGATAGGTCATTTCTCCCGAAACTCTGTTGATCTGGTATTTAATTTTTCCTTAAATATCAAATGTATTTACAAATTCATCTTGGATACCATAATTGCCATAGTTGAATTTAGACTGATTTTCAATCTAATCTAATACTAAGAATGACCGTCGTGTGTTTACATAATTATTTAATATTTATATATTTATTTATTTATTTATTTATATGTTTCGTGTCACTTTCAAAAAAATTAGAGAGATCCAGAGCCTTATATACTCGAATCCGTATCGTGGATACAGAGTTCGGTAGGGTATTGCTCTATGATTCGGGTACATTGTACTCGAATATGACACGAATTGCAGAGTCAATTGCAGCAGTAGAAAAGTAAGTGTCTTAGTTTTCACTAGGAATGTTGTCATTAAAGAAATACTCATTTAAAACGTTTGTCCTTTGTAAATATATATAAAACCAAATACATTGCACTGCGTTCTCATATGTAATTTCATTTAATATTTTTCCAACAGTATTTGCCATCATTTTTGATGGCACGGGTATTATCACAATATCTCTGCCGTCATTTTTGACGGCTGGGTACACTAGTGAGTAAATAATACAGCGATGTAGCAGAAAAATAATTTTGGGACTTTCAATCTATGACACTAGCAATGATATCTAGTCACTGTCTCAATAAAGGGCAAAAAACGCTAACAACACACAACACCTGTACTAATTAGTGGAGTCCTTCAACATCATGAAATTGCAGTATTATAAGCCCCAACAAGGCAAGTAACTAAATGACCGATTTGAAAAATCTTTACTAGAAAAAAATGATCCTACTTCTGCAAGCACTTTAATGCTTTGGCTTGCCCAGCGAATGCAGAAACTAGTGAGTCTCGAAAAATCCAGACAAAAATTCTCAAAACTGACAAAGTTGGTACGCAAACCGCATTCAGGACTAGGGGTAGGAACCCAAGAATGGACCAAACGGCTCGTTCTTGTTGCCATATTCTATCCTGTTATAAAGTTCAACATTCTAACACGTTCAGTGCGAAGTGACCCACCGGTGGGTCACTCAGGTTAAGTTCTGTAATTTTTTCAAAGCTTTCTAGTGATTGTATGCACAAAATAAAGATTTGCACCGGCTAGGCAACCGCACTTAACGTGTTAAGCATCTTGAGAGTGTTGAAGGTTTGGATTGGTACCTGACGTCGTAGACAGGAGCAGTGAGGGGTACCAGGGGTGACTGCTGAGGAGAGTCCCGCTGCACCAAGAACAGGTTCCCGATGCGTCCGATGGAGCTCACTGTGATGAACGTGCGGTTGCTGCAATACGACAAGCTTACAGGAATGGATCTTACGAAGCAAAATTTACATCTCAAATGATTAAACTATTAGGTTAACCCTGGAGCACTGAATATGGGTATAGTTTGTCCGAGGCTAGTGACGTCTATGCCCATGTTCATTGCTCCAGAGTTCAGAAAGTGAAGAAAAAATACTGACCTCTAACCAAGCAAGAAAAATACATACAGGTCAGAATCGAACAAAAATTGGCTACACTCGTCTCCGATGTTTAACTACTAGTGGAGTCATAGAAATTAGGATCAGAACATTGAGCTTCGAACCATGTAAACTAGTAAATTTATACACTAATTTCATCATACTTTACGACATACAGGCATAACATTTCTATACAACGGTAATGAGAACGTTCACTCGCAAGATTCATTGAGTATAAAGCTTCTTTTCTCCCTTACTGTTACCACATTAGATGAGATAGTTTCACCTCTTTAGTCGCTGACATTTTAACACGTTGCCTCCGATTGCCTGATTGGTGTAAAACTTCACTTTGTATACATAGTCACTAGAAGGATCTGAAAAAATTACAGAACCTAACCTAAGTGGCCCACATACGTACCACTTCGGAGTCAACGTGTTAAAAGCTGCACTGAGTACGAGAAGACGACATATTAAAGAATAATTGGAGGTTATAAGGACTGCAAGTTAGGTTGGCAGCAACATATGACACCCCACAGAAACTCAATAGAGATTCTACTTAATTTTGTCCCGCAGGGTGAACGCTCTACAAGTTTTGCCGATTCCGTTCTGAATTGCTAGTAATTTTTATGGATAATACAACGCTCCCCAGCTACACTGACGAGAACAGACATCAGCCAATTCCCCTCTGAGTCAAGGAATCTTACTTAACCTCTAAACTAATTCAGGAATCTCTAATCTTAGTCTTGGGCATCGCAAACCTGCCTAAATACGTATTGTTATTCAGTGCATCCTATTGAAAGCTCTATCAATATAATAATTACGAATAATGATGTTGTAGAAAGCTGCTAATCTAATAAGAGAACAGAGCTTCTGATGTAATGATTAATGTCTTTCCATGAAAGAAAAAATCTCCGAGGAATTGATTTTTTCATTAGCTGGATAGCACCAGGCTCCTTGGTCTAATTTAGAGTTCGATTAGAGGCGTTGCAGCTGAATTTGATTGTAAATCATTGGATTGAAAAGCCCTAAGGTACATCTAGAAAATATGGCGCCGTATTTGTCATGACCTTTAAAATCCCCCTCTAGCGGCATCCAAGCGTACATTAATCTAACATATTGATATTTAACGAGTTGATAAGCAATGACCATGAACTGATCACCAGGCACAAAAACACTCAAATACAATGACTTACCTCTTATTCTACCCGCTAGGTATACGTAACAAATCCTAAATGAGTTTTATTCATCAAACCATGAACATAATAACAAAAATCAGTTTAATTCAACCAAGTTGACGGTTAGCTAATAGAAATGAAGTGCTTACCTGTAGTCAATGAGGGCGCAGTCAACCTTAGAGCCAGCAACCTCAGTAACAAAAGAGCAAGTTTTGACAGAGCGTGGCCGACACTCAGAGCCGTGTTGGGCAAGAGAACTCTCCTGCAGGTCCGCCATGCAGCGAGCACTGCGCTGGTCTCTGCAGTGTTCACGCACAGGCAACACTTCAGTGCTTCCAAGATACAGCGAGGCCAATACACGAGATCGTGTTCAAAAACTCAGTAGCGGCACGCGGTACTCGAGTTATCTTAACTTTTTAGTAGGAAGTTTAGAGCAGAGGAAACCACGAAGAGGCTGAAAGCTCCCAAAATTGCTTTTTGATAGGATAACTTTGTATCAGTTTTTGTATCATACGTTGCGTAACTTATACGTTGGAGTAATAGGCTGAAATTTACAGAATAGAGGTCTTAAATTAAGCAATAGAAGGCGGAAATGTGCGTAAAAACTTCAAACAAATTGACAAGAAACATTTACATAAAACTAACAACTTAGTCCACCTAATTATTAGCACATTCATTGCGGTATGACCCACCAGTGGGTCACTCAGGTTAGGTTCTGTAATTTTTTACAAGCTTTATAGTGACTGTATGTCCCGCTGCCGACATGGTTGACGCGGCTAGAAATACGGCATGGGACTTGGGTAAACAACCGAATAATTATCGAAGTAAATATCCGACCCAAGAATGGGCCAGAAGGTTCGTTCCTATAGCCTCATTCTATTCTATGTATAAAGTAAAGATTTGCACCGGCTAGGCAACCGCACTTAACGCGTTAATCTGATGGTACATGTTACAATTCTTTATTGATCAGGTCTCCAATGATCGGCTAAATTCGTCCGACCTCTCAGCATTTAGTTATAAAATATTCAGAAAATTTACACTACCAAGAGTATTGAATATGAAAATATATTCAACAGGTACAAAGAGCCAGCAAGTAAATCAGAGATTCGTGTGTTTGTACAAAAAACAGCGTACAAGGAATTGCAAAGGGAACTTCACAAAATGAGGCATCGAGCACAAGTATATTATAAAACCAATTTTAAACGAATAAAGTTCTAATTAACAGCATTTCCGAATTACATTCAGCAAAATAAAGAATTTATACACGATGAAAAATTACAACATAAGAAGCTGACAATTTTAAACTAATTTTTGAGATGAGACGTGTCTTCCTCGATATGTAAAATTTTAATCCAAATTTTCTAAGTGAAACTCTTGAATCCAGCAAGGTTTCATTTCACTTGGTGGTCTTCTTGAGTAAAAGGGCTGCATGATGCTTTTTATGTAGCATTTCCAACTCAGCAGCTTTTCGCTGAGCGATTTCATCTTTCTTCAGTAATAAGTGCTCATAAATAAGCTTCTTCTTTTCTTCTTTTGAAAGAGGTTTCTTGTAGTCCTGTGCGTGGTTCTCAAGAACAGAACTCTGCTTATTTTCCAAAGATCCCCGCGGATTTGATGTTCTCCTTGGCTGCCGAGGTCCTGATTTCTTATTTTCACCTTGCCTTGGTGTCGCGTGAAGATCACGCTCGTCTTTTTCAACCGCGTTTTTCTTCAATGCATTTTTAACTCCAGTCTTTCTCCTTTTCCCTTGTTCCCGAGTAATTTTACTCATCAGGTTATCTTCTGCTTTCCCCGTCGATTGGGAAACGACCTCGCCTCTTGATTTCGCAATGGCTTCTTGCAACCTCTTACTAGTCACTTTCGTGTCTTTCACCAAACGCACGTTGTTGAAGAAAGTATCAATTCTTGTCTGCGACGACTTTATACTCAAGCGTTTCATCACTGGAACCAAAATCTCGTTAGTTTTTGATCGGCTCCAGCCAAGCTTTTCGGCTGTAAATTCTATCAAAGCATCAGTGTTTGGAACAGACCATTCAAACTTCTCACGGGAATCATCAACATCAGGTTCTAAGTAGGCAGTAAAAACTTCGTCATTTGGAAACCCTTCAGGCAAATAAGCTTTGCAGAACTTTTCTCGCAGCTTGGATAGCTTTAGCGCAGACCCGCCTTTGTTGTAAGACACCCACCACTTCTTAAAATTTCGCAGAATTTCTATGCCCTTTCCAGGAAACTCGGAGAGAATCTCCATACCAGAAACTGCTCCAATGCCTTCAATGCCGACTGTGTAATCACTGCCTGTTAGAAGAGCCAACGCTATCAACTTCTCTCGATCTAAGCCGAAATGAGCACGGATGTTGTCAAGTTTAAAAAGCTCCACATGCTGACTTTGATTAAAGAAATTTTTGTACACGTGCTTACTACCGAATAGAAAAGCATCAGAGTCATCAGTAATAGTGCCGTTTGTGAGTCTTACTTCATCCAGAAAAGCACACTGCGCTTCTGCCTCCATTGGTGCCACCAAATACGGCAATCCAAAAAGTTGAAGTAATTCCTGAGCATCTGTGTACATTTGTTGAGATAAATTTGAAGCAATTCTGTCTCCTTTTTGCGCCTGGGCTATTAAGTTATTCTGTTCCATGGCTAATTCTTCCTCTATCTTCTTCAAATTATCTTCGTTTGGTGTTTCAAAATCCTGATTAGGCACATTTTCCATGACGCCATTATTAGGTATTGGTTCGCCATCTTTTTGACTGGCAACAAACTGAACGTTGCTATTACTAGGCGATGGTTCGTAGTCGCTCTCGTTTAGTACTAAGGTCTTACGTTGATTAGGTAGATTTCCATCCTCTGCATCAATTGCATTTCTTTCTTTAAATTCATTAGCGGCAGAAGAATTGGCTACAACTGAGGTAGTGGTATCACCGCCATTCACAGTTCCCCCATTCTTATGGTGGTCGTCTACTACAGACTCAGTAACACTCACAGTAGGAGATATTTTACCAAAATCTGATGAAGAAGCCACAATGTTAAGAGCACGTGACGATGGTGTCGATTTTTCAACTTCAATAAAATCATTGGATTCGTCTGACTCTGCTTCGTAAATTACATCAACAGCTTCAGGAGAATCTACCGAACTATCTGAATGTGCCGACGATGCAGCTCCATCCGACTGCTTACCAGTAACAGACATTGTCAAATTTGAAAGCCTATTACCCAGCTTCTTTCCAGAAATATCAAAAGCCGAGAAACTTTCATCGGGAGAAGAGGCCTTACAAGCCTTTAATTCTTTCGAGTTTGAAGAAGCAGAAACAGGTACTTTAGTATCGGACGAGAGATTACCTTTCATCAAAATTTCTGCAAGTTGTATTTTGACAAGTTCATCCACTTTGCTTTGGAGGTTATGGGGAACATCAACTTTTTCAACACTCTTAGGAGAAACGCTAGACTTGGTAGACTTTCCTGACATTTTTACCACGTCTTTTGGATGATTTTGGATAGACTTGTTTTTGCCAATAGAAGGCTGGTCCCCTGCAACACAAGTAGAAGAGCCATTTTCATGAGTGCTTAATGAGCGAGGTACTGTGGAGAATACATCTGCAAAAATATCTTCTTGAGGTAACTTAGGTTGTGTAACATCGATGCTCAGCGTTATGCCATGGGGCCTAACACAATCTCCAGTCTCTGACGTACTAGATCCAGGATAGCTGTTCGCACGCGGAAACGCGACGACTTTTTTCAACTTCCGTGTATCAATTTTTGCTTTCCGAGGGGATGTGTCTTCCTCAGGAATTACATCATCCAACCTATGCTGGACAATTTTAATGTACAAACTACTTGATTTCGATGACCTAATGGCATCGATATTGTTTCCATCTGCATTGTATTCCTGACTAGAAAGACAATTTTCAGGAGATCCATTCTCTGATGTAGTTTTGCCACTGGGACTGAGAATGTCTAGGTCTAACACATCATTCCCTTGATCTTCGTGCTCAGGAACCTCTACAAAATCCTCATCATCAGAATCTTCAGATTCTACTTCCGTGCTACAAGCAACACCAGAAGCATTACGCGACGTGCTAGGTTTGTTTTCATCAATGCCTATCATCGTATCCACTTCTTGTTTAGTCTGCTGAATAAGACTGAAGATTTCATCCTGCGTGAGACCATTGTTGTCACTCATAGCGTAGTTCATAACTTGAACAAGCGCATCATCTTTCTCTCGCTCGTCCATTTGGGTTGCACCTATTGTGTCTTCATCGCTTGACTCTTCTGAATCGGAAATTCCACGGTGAGGGTTTCCAATAATTCCTTCCTTCATCAGTTCTTGAAGAAAGTCTTTTTGTGGTTTCTTCATGGGCGACTTGCCATTATCAACTTTTGCTGGCATACTTGCCACATCAGCGGGTGCTTCAGTCTTTTTTGTAATCAATATGCTATGAGCAGCATCTTCCGATGCAATTTTATGAGTTTGGCTGACGTGCTTTACCAAGTCGCCCAATAATTCCTTCTCTAATTCGTCGGATTTTTCTTTCTGAATAGCTGACCGAACATTGTCCATGGTTTCTTGGAACTTGAACCTCTTCAGCAACCTTTCCATTTGATATGAAGCAAACCCTGAAGACTCAGAAGGCATGCTGTTAATGCTGGCCCACGAATTATCTTTCCTCGAGTCTTGAAGCTCAACTAATAATTCGTGTTGCTTTTGAATAGGCAGAGAACGAAACTCCTCACTCTCCAAATCAAAATTATGCAAGTTTTTATGATGGCTAACTTTCATCCGCTTCTTAGGCTTTTCAAATTCATCTTCTGACGAGTCGTTCGCTTCATCTTTGATCAAATCAATTTCTCGTTTTACGGTTTCCCCTCCAAGCGTCTCCCCTTCAGGCAGCGGGGGCAACTCAAACATATCTTTTTGTCGTGGTTTGACAGCAGGTAAAACTCTGTGCTGAGACGGAGCAGGGCCTGTCTTGCCCAGAGCTTGACGAACAGCATGACTCTTTAACAAGTTGTTGAGCAGTCTCTCTCTGATGCAGTCGGCCCTGTTGGCAGCAGCTTCACGACGGACACGCCGGAACGACTGGGTTTGTTTCTTCAAATGAGGGACGCCGCCATCGAACACAAACACTGGTTTGATACGGTAGAAAAGAAGTTTACAGATACGATGAAATAAAGTGAGCAAGTGAGAGTTAGCAACAGCATCACCACCTACACCTCTGAACCCACGCACAGCCTGATGGAGCCAAATTGAAACATCTACAGCCAGTATCTTATTTTCTAGAGATTCTAAAGGAACAGGAGTTCCAGCCTCTTCAATAAGTCTCCACAGCCCCTTAACTCCCATTATAATTTTATCAAATTTTAAAATTTAATGAGCAAAATCTGTGTTTTTATACTGTTTTCAAATGATTAAGGAATGCCTGTAACAAAATCATGAATGTACATGAAATATTCTGTGCATAAATCCTTTAATAGTATACCACTCATAAACATAAAGAACAAACTCTTCAAGAATGATTTGATTATGGTTTCTATGAACACAATTCAACAATTTTTCAATCAGGTTCACAAAAACATCACCAGTGACAACACTAAACATACTCATGCTAATATTAACTGAGAAAGTGGCCCTAAAAAAGTAAAAATATTTTTATTGCTCACAGATAATTGAAGAAGCATAAAATTTGATGAATAATTTGCTTTTTTGCCTTCCTTCTCCTGCAACCCACAATAGAATGTCTTGGATATTCTATTTTCAACTTTTTATTCCTAGTTGGGTTCAACTTCTTTATTTCTTGTTAGTGATCACATTTTCTTGCATGGCACCACGGACTTCACAAGTTCAACAGGTTTATACTTTCCACACACCTGTTGCAGGTCTGCCTTGTCCTTCAATTAATTGAACCACTTTGTGTATCTTAAGATAGCCTATTTCTCATATTTCTGCTACAGAATAAAAAATTATGCAGTTGATCTTCTAAACATTTGCTTTTATTAAAACTCTGTGCAGGAAATAATCGTACAAAAACATTCAAAGTTCTATTTCACCCTCCTACTGCCTAATGAAATTTAATAAGAAATTGCAACTTGAACAAGAAAACTATCCTTTTTCCTCAAAAGCCTGCTGCATCAATATATCATTGTTTAGATGCTCAAAAAAATGAATTAAATTTATTTTCAATAAATGGGTACATGTCATCAGTACACAGCAGGAAAGACATGTATCTGAACATGAGTTGTCATTTTGAAATGCACACTTGACCAAGATTAAGAAGTTGAAAAAATGGAAGACAAGCTAAGCACCTACATTCACAGTAAGCTATTGCAAAAAACACCACTTATTTTACTGTTAAGTGGAAATGAGACCCACCATATGATAAATAAATCAGGCATGACATAAGCAGTATTCTAACTATCTCACATGCCTGTGCCTCTAAGAAGCATTCAGCTCCAAGATATAATGGTGGATAATCTCCATCAGAACACTTGTAAGGATGATGCAAATGCAACAAAAATCACATACATTTAATTTTTTTCACCATGAACTGAACACAGTGCAAAAAATTGAAGTAAAACATAAATAGAGGAGTGCAATCAACATATGCATTCAGTTTAGTATCAAAGTAGCAATTTAAATAAATTCCCACTTTCCTACTTGACTCAGAAGCAATGAGATGAATTTGTCAAAGAGATGCCAACAATGTGAATTGCTTAGATTTTTGCAGTTATAACTTACTTGATCTTCAAAATAAACATTGTTTTAAAGATATTATTTAATGCTTAACATGAAGCATAAGTAGAAATTCATGTCATTCCAGCAATACATTTCATTCATTTAATGGACTCTGGATATCACACTGTCATAATTGCATTTACTCTATTTTCATAAAATGCTGAGGCATCTTACTGGGCAAACTTGAATCATACCATAACATGCATACTACCATCAAGCTGAACTAACCCTTTTCTTAGCTAGGGTAGAAAACAAGTTATCTCCAAAGGTACCAAAGGTGCTGTCATCTATCTATGCACGACTAAGAAAAAATGAATCAAATGGAAACATATGTGCATAGCTGCATAATTTTGAGGCACATTTCAAGTTTCATGTCAATGCTTGTAAGCAAAGGAACGTGTGGTTGTCATAAACGTTTATGCAGAAGCACTGCTATGCCTGCGATGGGTAGTACAATCCTAGACTAATTTGTGGTATCCGTCTAATTTACAGCAATTCAACCTTTACAGTTTTGAAGATTGCGAGCTTAAAAAAAAGCATTTTTGTAACAACTACATAAATCCAAAAAATGTTGATTTTAAAAGTTAATTCACTTCTTAGAATTTACAGTAAAAGCACCATATAAACACTGCACCAGCTCCTAGAAATATGATATAAATTCAACCATCTTACAAATGACTGTCACGTCGTCGAACGGATAAACGTTAGCGGCGAATTTTCTTCCCCAGTTAGTTCGTGATTACACCACCGAAACTTATCGCATTCGCAGCAGCCGTATGAGTAAATAATCGTCATGTTTATCATAAAAACAGTTACTTTATTACCCTAAATTTAATCTTTTACCCTATGAAGTTCAGTTCCTACGATTTAGTAGGAACTGAAGCAGTCCATTGCTTTAAATTTTATTATGTAATCATCTTGTTACAGTTTTGCAGTTGACTGTTAATAGAGAGCGATTTTCCGTTATTGTATTTTCCGATACCTAGCTCAAGATTCCGCAATTAACGTTTGGTGTCGTCGTGTCGAGTTTTAGCATTCAGGTTAGGCGCGTTGATAGTTTGAACGTTTTGCGGGCTCGCATTTGAAATTACTCGGTTGTGACTTGTGACTTGAGGGCAGTTGCTAAAGAGCATATTTACACTGGCACCGTTCATATCATATAGCTGGGATCACATTTTCGAAACTCACTGTCGTAAATTGCTGCTTTCGTTCTTTTGAAGTATGTTTTTTAATCATTATGAAGCTCATCTGTTTAATATTTGTAACATAAGTGAACATGAACATCAGATGGACTACAACTTGATTTGTACCTGTTCAAATGTTTTAATCTTTATCTTTCGTAATAATTGATTTCTTTATTGTTATTTCTAATATTTTTTTGCGACATTAATGAGAGGTTTAATTTTTGCTGTGAAGTTTTTAACTTGTTACAATATTACTTGAAGTTTGTGGTCGTCATTCTGGACTCTACTTCGTTTGAAAGCAAAACCCTTCAGCCTAAAGCTATTTTATTCTCTAATGTTGCGTAAAAATTCACGTTTTCAATAAATTACTTTCATTGACCACTCCATATTGAAAGAAGGTTAATAAAAAATGTTTGAGTAATCCGGTGCCTTCAGTATTTGCAATACCATGCCTAAAAATACATTATGTGGGGCTGTTAATGACAAGCTGGATCTCCCAGTGATGCACTCACTTTGCTGCTTCTTTTGCACTGAATGACTCAGGGTGGCCTTAGAGGAAGTAGTGTAGATGACCCTGGCTCACAGGAGAAAAACTCTGGGATGCCATCCTGTTGCATATGTGTGTATTAGAGGCCGTAACAAAGGCCTCAGCCAAACGCTGGTCCTTAGACTTAGACTTAGATTTGAGGGCCAGCATTTGGCTGGGGCCTTTGTAATGGCCTTCAATTCCCTCTAATACACAGACATACAACAGAATGGCATCCCAGAGTTTTTCTCCTGTGAGCCAGGGTAGTTTTTCTCCTGTAAGCCCTCAAGTCTAAGTTTAAGACATGTATATGCTTGTTGCTGTTTGATCTACCGGGAGTCAGTATTGCAAGTTGTTGTAGAGGGCAGAAGTGGGTCCAGGGTTTGTGTGTAGGATAAATTAAGAACTGAAGTAACAATTTTGTAACCAATTGAGAGCTAGTAATACTTGAAGGTTTAAACACCACATCCTATAAGTTAAGTCATCACTCTTCAAAGGTGGTTAGTCATTGCTTGTTAAAAGAGATTAGTTATAACACTTAAAAACTGAATAATCACACTTTAAAAGATTGATCATTATACTTGATAGGTTATGCACCCATACATGAATTGTTATGTACCACACATGAAATGTTAGACACTGCACTGCAAATGTAAGGCACCATACTTGAAATGTTAGGTACCACACTTAAAATATTAGGCACCACACTTGAAAAGTTAGGCACTGCACTTGAAATGTTGAGCACCACATTTGAAATGTAAGGCACCTCAATTAAAAGGTTATGTGGCACAATTGAAAGATAAAGTACTGATTATTTTAGATGTTAGAGTATTTTCTGAAACTTTGATCATAAGAGGCTTGAAACCAAGTTTCAAAGATAAATTACTCAAGCTTGAAGGGTAAGAAACTAAGCTGCAAATGCAATATTCATGGACTTGCAGGTAGGACATCAGACCTCAAAAGTAAAAGATAAACCTTCAAATTTTAGTGAGACTTGAAAAGTTTGATGGCCAGGTCTGAACAGGTACTTCATCAAGTTTGCTTGATGCAACAATATTCAGAGAGTTAAAGGTTGAACCACAGGTCCAAGTGGTTCAAATTTGAGAAAAAATGGGCTTATGATAGGGAGAAATGCAACATGCTGAATTGATAGTCTGATAAAGTATACTGATAGTGTGTTAGCATTCCTTGATAGTATGAATGCTCTTCTAGAAAGAAAAGAAATCATTTCCAATGAGTGTAAAGTACATATACATTGGATTTACAATTCTTTATGTTAACATGTTAAGACTAGTGATAATGCTCCTAATGCCTGTTCCTATCATCAGCTGCAACTAGAAGTAGAGGCTCATGGGGGTGCGTTGATGAGCGTGAAGAAGTTCCAACTCTGAGCGTCCTGTGTTGCATCTGGCAAGACATGTATTTAATCAATCTATAGACAGACAGAACCCAACAACAGCAGTTTCTGGATTTGAACCCAGGCTTTCTGCTTCACAAGTGGGGATGCTCACCTTTTGACTACTGTGATGGCAATATATAGTATGAATACTCTCCTAGTTAGTGTGGTAGCATTATTACATGATTAAATGATGCTCCCAGGTAGTATTACAGGGAGCAGTAGTGGTGAAGCATAGTGTACTTATGCTGTAGCACACCATAGTGGTATCATAAGCTAAAAATATGATTTATAAGTGCAAAATGTTCTATTAGAAGAAGACTAGATTGCTATGAGATTTCATTTTTTATTGATACTTTCTCTGACTATACACATTACCAGTGCATTTTAGCCTAATTTTGTAGCATTGTGCATATTTTTCACTTCTTTTAAAGCTTGCTTAGAAAATAATGTATTGGAATTTACTGTCAGAGTGAAAATTTATAAAGAGAATAAAATTGAAGTAAATCCTTTGCTTAAGTTGTATTTCTGTGCTTTGTTCAATGTTTTGTTGGGTTAACTTGTGTGATGGAGGTGCTCAGCTAAGTTTATGTGTGACAGGCCCTATTATTTTGTTATATTATTTATTTGTTGATGCTAGTGCTTGTTTCTCCTAAATGCATTGTAATTCATACATGTGTAACATATTGAGACATGTTTAAGATTCAGATTTATTTGTGTTAGAAAAGCCAATAAATTATTGTATATATATTTTTTTCAGGTGTTTGAAGTGATCATATTACATTAAAGATAAATATAGTTTCAATCCTATTTTCACAGCTAGTTTTGTTCATGCCTGCAAAATGAGTGCCCAGGTTTTGGACTTGCTTACTCGTTTTTCGTTGGAAAAACTTGGAAAAGAATGGGTGACCTTCATCATTGAGTCTGACTTCACTGAAATTGAAGATATCCCTGCGGAGTTTGAAGAAGAGCATGCGGCAACAAACTTCAGTGGCTTGTTTGATGCTGTGAACAGGGCGCTGCGTGATTGGGTGGATTCTCTGCCTCTCCCAAAAGCTGCAGAAGAGAACAGGAAGTCTGTAAGCATTAGTAATGTTTCCATAATATCTGAAGTTGACTCAGAAGAGAGAGACACTTCGAGTAAGTTTTGGGTGGACTTGGCTCAAGTTACACCAGTTCAGAACATTATGGCATTTTTGTACTATTATGCTTACATTGGACAAAAATATGATGCAAAAGAGCAAGAACGAGAATTAGGATGTCTAGCTGGGAGTTTATATTTTTTGCTATTGTCTGTGCCTGGCAGTAATGCATTTCGTATATTTCATCCTGTGCTTTTTCTGAAAGCGCTTGACCTAATGCGACTGTCAACTAAGCTACACGTTGCAGCAGCCAGTCCACGCAAAGGTAAAGGACCTAAAGTACAGGTTCGTCGTCATGCCGATGATATGCCACTTCAAGGGGTGGAAGATGATGATGATGATACAGATGTGACACTTCTCACTCCTAGGGAAGCCAACAATCTTGTGCGCAATCTTAATGTTTTACTTGGCGATTTTCTGAGGCTAACTGTTAGATTTTCGTTGAAACATTCCCCTGAATCTCTGGATGAAACAATCGGTATTCTAGTAGATGTTACAAGAAGTGAGACACAAAATGCTTTTGCTGTGTTCATTGGAAAACCTAGAGAAACTTCTGTTACTTCCCTTGTGTACAACTCTTACGTGGCTCTGCAGTGTGTATGTGCAGCCCTACATGGCACTGTCAGGAAAATAGTTACACTTGTGTTGAAGCATATTCTACCTAATATCTTAATGTCATCTCGTGGTACAGCTCACCTTTCTTTGAGGTCTCTTGGTGTCATTAGAGATCATGCTGTAATTTTTGTGCGATACTTGCTTACTCAGATTAAGGAACCGGCATATGAAGGCGTGTGCATTCTGGTTCAGCACTTATGTTTAAGAGTAACTGATAAAGCAGATTTCAGACAAAAGACATCTCAATCAGTTGTTGAAATCCTCAAACATCTTCCTATCAAATTGTACACTAAACTCATACAATGGTTTTTCAAATTTTCTCACAATGAAAAAGCAGGCCATCGTCTATTTACCCTGGAAATAATCTCAAAGCTGCTAGTGGCTGAAGAACGCCAGGTTGACGACGAACATGGAGCAGCTGCTATTTCTACAACAATCCATGAAGTTCCTGCTAATGGAAATGAATCTAGTTTCAATATTCTGCCTGTTGATCATTCTGTAAGTGTTCCAGCCAACCGTAACTTGTTATCTCACAAGTTTCTGTTGAGTATAATTTTCTCCCGGTGCCGAGACTCTGCTGCCACTGTTCGATCTAAAGCTCTTGCCCTGCTCGCTGACTGCACTCTCTCTGACAACCCTACCATCATGCTGGCCATGAAGCAAATCTTTCAGAAAGATAAGCCCGAAGTATTCACTACTCCTCACATTGACAATAATGAAGTGAACATAGAGAGTCCATTGGAGCAGCTACAGACAGGTTCAGACGAGGAGGAGGTAGAGGCTACGCTTAACATGCCCAATGCGGTCATGGTTCTGGCACTCCTGAAGAGACGATGCAGGGATGACAA
>VCRD01000212.1:38565-49045 GCA_006783055.1 Trinorchestia longiramus | reverse complement strand
ATATGCCATCTTCGTCGTCGCGTCTTATGTGCCGTCTTCGTCGTCGCGTCTTATGTGCCGTCTTCATCATCGTGTCTTATATGCCATTAAATACGATACATTGAATGCCTGCTTTTCCAGGTGTTCTGTGACCACTGTCGTGACCCTGCCTTGCTGATCCGCAAGCAGATGGTGGTGTCGCTCACACAGCTGCTGGAACTGCGACCCCAACTGGCTGTTGAGTCCTGGGTCATGGGAGTCTTGCCAGCCATACTTGATCCTGAGATTAAAGTGCAGGAAAAAGTTGTAGAGGTGAGATATTAAATGCATCCATTCTGGATTTTGGTTTGTGTTGCGATTAGGTACATTAGGTTAATATAATATTGATTATAGCAACCAATGATATTTATATTATTACTGTACTACTGTTTTTCTTTCCTGTGAAGTTACTGTAGTAATGGAACGCAACAAATGAAACGAATCAGCATCTATTAACTCTGACATTAAGATTTAATGGAAGATGCCAGGATGGGCAATGGATAATCATTAAGGTGATCTATGGTAAGAGCTTTTTCTTCAATCTATTAGGTGTATTATCACTTACCGTAGATCACCGAAATTCTGCAGACATGCACTCTCCTGCGATTTCGTGTAAGAATAACTGCCATCAAATAAATACACAAAAACCTATTCAAATTTCTTTAGATTTTACTTTGCTTTTAATAATAGAATACATTTATGTTGTGGTTGCCAAACTCATTTTAATAAGAGAGCTGGTAATACACCACAATCAATCATTATCATTGTTAAAGGTCCTTAGTTAATGTACAATCCAGAAAATACGGTAGTAAGGCGACTTAGGCAGTATCACCCAGGTCATGATATCTATAAGAACCTACTTGTCCTTATGCTGGATCTGAAAAGCAGTGTTCAGTAGTGTTTCAGTTAGCTACCGTATACAGGGTGTCCCAACGGTACGGGTCCCAAAAACAAACTGACGTAACTGAAAAATTGAGTTTTTTTTGTGATATCCTCAATACGATGCTCAAAACTGAATATTTGAGTCGTGCCAGTTGGTTTTGCGTCCCGTAACGTTGGGACGCCCTGTGTATCTTGAGTCTGTAGTTGGCTAAGTACATATATTGTCACTTCATGCCTTTTACCATGTTTTCATTTGCTATCATTCACCTCTTTCAGTTGCTGATGCAGTTTATTGTGTACTCACAGCTGGGACTCATGAACAGTGCTTTCTTGTTTGATTTTAGATATTCAATTAACGCGTTTTTAAATCCATATTCTACCATATAAAACTGCTCAGTATACGTATACGCTTAGACTAAGAATTTGATTATACTCGTACATATGTAACGTCTATTCCTACGATATATATGCGTTGTGTTGCATGGAAACTTTCCTGTATGAGTTTGAACTTTAGCTTATGTGTATAGGACGTAGACTCACGTCAACTTCACTTATGAAAAACAGGTGGATCTGAAATTTATTTTTCCCCTCGTAAGCCAAAATTAATATTCTGAAAACAGAACGGTCCTATGGAAAATTGCATGAAACAAAGTTAATAATGGTAGTAGTTAACGTTCTGAATTACAAGTGCATCGTGAGTCAGTAATCAATTAACGAAATAATTAACTAAATATTTTTACTGAAATATACAATGCAACTTTGTATGTATACGCATATATGTACTACTCTGACTCCCTATATACAGGGTGTCCCAAAAAGATGCATGTACTCACTGTTTGACAGACGGTGACTTATGTATTGTTTCAATGACAATAAATAAACGTTTCTATAACAATTTATTTTCCTGAATTTAATTCAACTTTTAAGGATTGTATGTACATATATCGCTAAACATCTACTTGAACACAAAATGCATGAGAACTGTGAAGTCAAGATTTTAGGACACCCTTTATAACGAGAGTCTTGCAGTACTATAAAGCTGTGTGAGGGAATAACTTGTTGACGGCACGGGCAGATGCTCCACCAAGTGCTACTAGGGCGTTTGATGATGTCTGGACGCCGTGACTCTGAGGAGACTAATTCTCTACCCTGGCTGCTGCTCTCCACCGTCACTCGCCTGTCCTACCACAAGTTCCTCAACAAAGCCATCAGTGTCTGGGGCACTGGTCCCATGGCCAAGTGAGTGCTGCTCGAAGCTTCTCTTGTCTAGTTGTTTTGGTCTCCAGTTCTGAGTGTCCTAGCAATGTCTGTTGAGACCTGGAGTACTACTTTTTTATAACTGTAAAATAGGCATCTATTTTCCAGTTTCCAGACAGTTGAACTTGATGGTGCTTGTTGAGGATCATCTATGGTGTCCATTTGGGCACAGGTCCTTCCTTAAAAAAGTATTCAAATAAACATGGCTCGCTGTGTTCTTTATTTTTAGTCACCATTCTATTCAATTTTGTTAATTTTTGTGCTGTTAATAACGTAGTCTACTTGATCACTTGTGCTCAGGATGAGTTGCAGTCGTAGTACATTTAACGTTTCTCATTTTTCTTCTAACATTTCAGTTAATGGAACTCGTTGCTGTACCGCAAGAACTGGTAGCCAAGAGGCACTGGTGTTAGGTGGTATTTTGTTTGCTCGTCTTGATTCGCACTCTGAACAATTAGCTTTCCTCTGGACCTCCCCTAGCCACCAATCACAGAATTGCAAAGCTTGTGGCTGTAATCTGTGCCTCTGATTTCGTTGGTCAAATTCTTTGTAATACCTTCTGGTTTTATTATTTTTCCCCATGTGTGAGGCAATTAATTGTCGTGTAATTGTCATAAATAAAGTAATTAATGGGACTTACTTGGTAATTAATTGGGACATGGGTATCAACCCAAGAATGGGCCAAACAGCTCGTTCCTATTGCTTTATTTTAGTCTAATGTCCTGTATTTCTTAAATGCTGTGCTTGTCTGAGTTATTCTTGATATTTTTTGGTACGTAATTTTATGTATAATGGACAAATAATCTTAGAACTATTAAAACACCTTCGCAGCAGCTACTGTAGCAAAACTATTCTTCTAAAGTATCTTTCTTTTCTTAGTAGAATTATTCAATGAATTATTATTTATCTCATGCATGATTTATTAGAAACCTTTTTAAGATGTTCAAAAAGAAGGAAATTTGGGCGCTCTTTTTCGAAATATTGCTCTCGTTCGACAGTTTTTTTATGTTTGCCTATTTACTGTGTGCTCTCTTAGTACGTTTACCCAAGGCGTTATGTGGAATATTCCTGATTCATTTTCTCTATTTACAGATAAATAACGCGTACGTTCTCTTATTATTTAAAGCATACCCGTCCTACTTTAAAATAATGGTGGCCCGCACTCTTATGATGGTTCAATGGACTGGCGCGAAACCGAACAACCCCATGCTTTTTATTATGCTTAAAATTTGATATCGACAGGCCGGGTATCATCGCTGTAGCGAAGAGTCACATCGGTGGCGATCACAACGAACAGGCGTGGCTGCTGTTATCTCTCTTGTCTCACTGCCTCAACGTCACAGACGCAACCTTTGCAGTCCAGTACTATAGGGACAACTGCCAGCGCGACAAAGAGGTGCGTGATTCTGCATCATGGAGCGTGAATGATCTCTTGTTTCACTGCAGTTCTCAGGCAACTGAACTCCCTCATCTTAGATGAATGCAAGAAAAGAATGAAACATTCCTATAATGGTTTGATTCTCAAACTTATAAAAGTCTAAGCGTGCGACTTTGATATCAACCCAAGAATGGGCCAAACGGCTCGTTTCTATTGCCTTATTCTATTCTACTGGTGCAGATGTACTGTCATAAAAATATAGTATTGTATAGCATTTTATGCTGTTAGTTCGCTCATCACCGAAACAACTAGGTGCTTTTGTGTCAGCTAGGTTAATTGGGTTTTCAATGTTTTCATTGTTGGAGAAAAATATTTTTTTGTCTAAAACACGTAATTTCTTCGGGCCTACTTTACGATCTTCCTTTTCTAGTCATGGAAGAACTTTTCTTCACCATGACAAGTCGTTCAACATGCCTACGCTAAGTTTGTGACACATAATTTTAAAACGCGAAAAGTTCAGATAAAAAAATAATCATACCTCTATCATGTTCTTAACATTTCCTTGACACCATGAGCCTCTATACCGTTGTTTCCCAAACTTTTCAAAATATTTTACATTGCGGTCCCCTACAACATACTTTTTCTAATTAGGGTTCCCTGGAGCAGTGGTTCCCAACCTCCAGGCCGCGGATCGGTACTGGTCCGTGGATCAAATGGTACCGGGCCGCACAAGAAACATTTGTGGATTTTCATTTTATTGACTGTGATTTATTTGTCTCGGGATTATGCGACTCTCCATGGCCGAGAGGTTAACCGGCAGCTGAGTGGGTAAGAGTATCAACTCTCAGCGGGCTGCGGTGAAGTTATCAAACGTTGATCGGTTCGCGGCGATAAAAAGGTTGGGGACCACTGCCCTGGTTGAATAAATATATGCTATGATGAATATACTTTATATATATATGCTATGGTAAATTTACTCTCGCGGTCCCCAGTTTGGGAACCACTGCTCTATACACGTACATTTTTTCCGTTTTTCTCTTCTGACTCAGTCGAATTCAAAATCTTGTAAAAACTCATGCTTACTCAAATTTTTAATTCTCCTGCATTCCATTACAGTGTTCATTGCCAACGGAAATTTTCATTTAAACAATCTGCGTTGTAAAACTTTAGTCCTGTGTGAAAGAAATTCATTCATATTGTATTTTTCTATTAACTCTGTCGCTGTCAATACACGTAGGCCTAATATCTAAGATAATCACACGGTTTTAAAAGGGAATCCAAAGACTTATAAAGTATATCCAGCCCGTCCAATGTATGGTTCACAGCTCCGCCTCCAACTCGTCTAAGTGTAATGTCACTAACTCATTACTTGATGTACAGGGTGGCAAGTCAAATGCCCGAGTTTTGAAAGGCTATTAGGAAAAGTAAAACAATACGTACAGAATTATTTGTTCTTTTATTCCAATCAGTATACAATGCCGTTCGTGTGCTCACTTTTTGAAAATGGTATCAGGAAGATGGTGGCCATCTGTAGCGATGCACTGTTGAAGACGATGTCTAAAGTTTTCGGTTGCTCTTCGGTATATCTCAAGGGACATTGCAGCAATTTCATCCCCAATTCACATCTTCAATTCTTCCAAATTGTGTGGCCGACTTCTGAACACTTTCTCCTTCAGATATCCCCACAGGAAGAAGTTGCAAATGCTCTAATCAGGTGAGCGTGGGGGTCACTCGACATCTACCCTCCGAGAGACGAGGCGTGCCGGGAACATCTGTCGCAATTTGACCATTGGAACTTGAGCAGTGTGGGCTTTTGCTCCATCCTGTTGGAACCAGATGTCTTCCAGATTTGTTTTCTCAATTCTTTCAATTTCGGTTCAAAAAAAGCCTTCCAACATCGCAAGATAGCGTTGAGAGTTGGCGGTGACATCTTATCGTACCAATCCTCTTCAAAGAAATAAGGCGCAGTTACCCCCAAATGTGGAAACTGCACACCAAACAGTAACTTTTGGGAAATGCAGCGGTCTCTGGTGAAGTTCTCTTGGGTTGTTTTCGGCCCAATAACGACAATTTTGCTTGTTCACGCTTCCAGAAAGGTGGAAGTGCGCCTTGTCGCTGCTGAAAACAAGTTGTTTCGGGGACGAGGTTCAATATTTCCTGGCATCAATTCCTGCGATTTTCAAAGTCAGTGGGCTTCAATTCTTGAACAATCGTTCTTTTGCATAGATGGAACGATAAATCGTAACGCAATATCCGCCTTAAAGATCAGTTAGACATGGCCAATGCAAGTGAATGCTTCCGAGCAGAGCGTCGTAGTGACTATTCGACAGCTGCTTAAACTAAGGCCACATTTTCCGGTGTTTTTATCGTTTTTGGTCCTGCACTACACCTAGGTCTTCTTGTGCAACTAGTATCTTCCAATGCTTCAACCCAACGCCTGATTGCCTTGCCGTCAGGGATGGGACCATGACGTGGAATATTAAAGTGTAGGCGGAAGGCGCGCCGAGTGGCGACTACAGAATGGCCATTTTCGAGATACGTGCGCACTGCAGAGCTGCGATGTTCACTCGATCAAGACATGGCTGTTACTGAAAATGGCGGAATTTGGTGGTCACAACGATACCACACATATCTTACCATCACCACCACAGGCGTTGCAAGCGCCTTTCAAAACTCCGGCATTTGACTTGCCCCACCCTGTACTTTATTCCTCACCCAAACTACAGGAGCTTCTCTGCTGGCGTGTCTCAAACGCTCCGCCACACATTTCTACTCACTCGGTGTCGGCTCTCCGGAGTTATGCAGATCAATAAAGTCCATATCAATCAATAGCCATGGATTTTTTATTCATCAACTTCGTGACGTCTAACGCATTTTTGGATCTTTTCCCTCTGTAAACCAAACTGCTGTCGAGACTGTTTTTATTACTTGCGAAATATATGCTGTCATTGTTCTTCAAGTAAACTAGTGTAATAGCTGATCTTCGTTGATATTAAGAATGTTTATCAAACATCAAAAGTGGCCAGGAATAGACGCTATCATAACAATCAGTTCCTGTAGAACAGATGACTACCAGTGTTCGCTTTGGACTTATGAAGAGCATTGAGGCTAGAACATTTAAGGGTTTTCTGATGGGCAATTTTCTTGCTGCAAATGACCATTTGGCAGTATGAAGGGAAAGAATATAGAAATTAAAAACGGCTAATTCAATACACCAGTTCGTTTACACATTAATTAATATATGTCTGGTATACTTAAGATATCGATGTTCATATAGGTGTGAGTGCAGGTATAGATGTGGGTGTGTGTGCAGGTGGGGTGGTGCTGCTTGCAGCAAGTGATGCGGGTGCTGTGCAACAGCATCAAGAGCATTGATGCGGTGGAGTGCGTAGAGCTACAGGAGCTGCTGCTGCAGCCCGTCCTCGAGGTGGCAGTGGGGGCCACGCTCATGCCCTCCATCATGGACCTCCTTGCTCTCATCAATACCAAACTGCACGGAGAGGAAGCTGACGGTCAGATACTGATAACATTTCACTCGATGCAAAAGTACACACTGAAAAACGGGTGAGGAATTTTTAAACTATACGAAACACTGTGAACGTAAATGTTAATTGCGGTGTGCCCACTTGTAGGGCATAAGAAGCATCAAAACCATGACGCTAAAGCATCTAAATGTGCTGAAAAATGGCAGTGTTTTGGTGAATTGAAGCCCTTGCAATCCTGAGCTCCTCTGCACAATAAATTCTAATTTCTGCTATCCTGAGCTCCCCTTTGAAATGCCATGATAATTTTCTTCACTTTTTATTTTCTTCTTTGTTTGTTGAACAGGCATTGCTGTACTATTTTCAGCTTTGTTTATATTTTTACCAGTTTATGTTTCCATAATAATTTTTTGTGATGAGTATTCAGAAACGGGGTATCAATTTAGGTCTAGAGGTTTCTGGAACAGCGCGTGTTTTATTCATCAGCTCTTCAGGAACAAGAGAACTGAGGTGCCCTCTCTTGGTGTGATACTTTGTTCGTACAG
Source organism: Trinorchestia longiramus (assembly GCA_006783055.1). Lineage (NCBI taxonomy): Eukaryota > Metazoa > Arthropoda > Malacostraca > Amphipoda > Talitridae > Trinorchestia > Trinorchestia longiramus. The sequence continues at coordinate 41,483 of VCRD01000212.1, read as the reverse complement.
GGTGCGGCAACATAACTTCCTTTTTTAAAAAGAAGTTCCTTTCAAAAAAGGGAAGTTATGTTGCCGCACCCTATATTACAGCTGCCTTCCAGATAAAGGCTTAAAGATACAATGTTGTGTTTTTTATTAACGTGCTTAAACTTCAGGTGTTTAACATACGTGATTGTTTTTTATTAACATAAGAAAAAATTACGAGGAATTTTACCGATTCTGTCACGAATTTCATTCAAATTTGTCTTGATGGATTGATTTTTTGGCAATGTCCTCTCCTTCGCAAATACGTTAATGCAGGGCAGTGTATCAAGTAGCAGGGGTTGTGTTTCCTCAGTATTGGCGACTAGTTTTGATACACTTACTTTCTGAGTAAAATAACGTGCCGAGCTCGTTTGATTTAGGTTGGGTCTGGATCTCGTTTATCATTTGATAGAAACAGTCCAAAATAACTTCAATGGAATGTTCCCTAACTGAAATAACTTGATGTGTGCTGTCACTCCAGGTCAGACTGCCATGAAGGCTTGGGTGGGGCCTATGCTCGTTGCTTGTGATGAGCACCTGCAGAGAATTCTCTTCAATCCTCAGCAGCACAATCCTCTGCCGGCACACGAGGAGGAACTGCTTTTCAGGTGCGTTCAAAAGAACTTTTGTTAAGCGATGTTCATGCTCTTGATTGGAGCTCATGTTCAAAGAGTTCAGTGCTTCTATTGGATTTGTCATTGCGTTCTTAGGTTATTTGTAATTTGTGTGCGCAGTGTAGACTGGTGCAAGAGTTGTACAGCGCACGCTGGTGCAGAGTTGTGCAGTGCGCACTAGTGCAGAGCTGGTGCAAATCTTGAGGTATTAATACCATGCGAGACAGAATTTGCATCAGCCAATTAGTTTTTCGACATCTTAGATTGTTGTTCGAGGTCAATACTAATTCTCGCAAGTTTCTGAGACGTTGATCCATAAACTCTAAAATTGTCGAAGTTCAAGTGTCGTTGAACTCGAACTTTGTAGCTGGACTTCCAGATCTACTCCTCGTCTTGCAGCTACTGAGAACAGTTAAGATAACATAGCATTAAATTTTCTGTTTGAATTTCATATTATCATCGTTCCAAAACTATTTTAATAAACTAGCAAAGCAATTAGAAAAATGTGAAAAGGCAAAGTTAATAAGCAAAATTTTCACGGCATTGTTCATTTGAATAACAAGGTTGCTACTCCTGTATGTCAGTCAACTATGTTCAATGCAGCGGAAACACAAACTTTTGTACTATTCACCACCAGTGTTCAAGGAAATTCAAAATAACAGCCAGAACGGGTGAAGTTTCTAGATTACTGTGACTGCAAGAAGGCTTGCTCCACTCCAAATGACGCTCAGGCTTTGAGCGCTGGTAACTTTACAGGGGTTGCTACAGGCTAATGTTCTACTGTTAATAAAAGGGCACTCTGAGGTTCATGTGCTGTACAATAATCAAATTGAACAGCTGCTGCAGTTCACAGTACCGAATCCGTGTGCAGGCGTATCTTTCTGATGGGCGAGGCAGGGCTGCTGCTGCCATCGGGCGTGAACAAGCGCATGTTCCTCATGCTGCAGAGCATCATCTTCCAGGGGCAGCACGGCTCCTCTGCACCCCAGTCTCCACCCTCCGCTATCCCCTCGTCTCAGACGCAATCCTCTCAGCCTCTCAATGTCAACTTTGTACCTAGCGACAGAGTTAAGGTGAAATGCTGAATTTTAACAAGTACTTGACACTCTGATCTATTGTTTCTGGGTAGGTATTGTATGACAAGGGCTAAACAAAAGCTGAGGTGTGATGCTAAATAGGCATCTGTGGCTGAGAGCAACATTTAGTTTTAGTTACAAAGTGCTAAACTAATGTTATAAAGTAGGAGGTTCAGTGTTCTAGGGGGAATTGCGCTTCATTTTTGTTTCTTGATTGTTACCGTGTTAGGCACTATGTGCGGTACACAGCAAAGTTACCGTGAAGTGGGGAGAACTCTAATTTGAAAAAATGTATTCAATGTTATTTTATCATGTTAACATCTTTTGTTGAATTTGACCTGTTTCGATGTTCTCCTCAAGTTCTTAGCTCTACTAACGAGTTCAGTAGTGCTACTGTAATTGGACTCGTGTTAATTCGCTTTTGAACTGTGGCAGGCGGTGAGTGTAGCAGTGTTGGGCAAGCTGTGCCTGCAGCATGAGAACCAGGCCAAGCGCATCATCCCTGCTCTGGGACAGCTGCTCGACACACCAGTGGGGCCTGACATCAAGACTAATATTGTCTTCACTCTCTCCGATATGTGTGTCAGGTGCTGTGTTACATGTCTTACTGGCAGTGTGTTGTGTGTCAGATGCTTTGTTGTGTGTGTCGAGTGCTGTGCTGTGTGACGTATTGACTGTTAGGCGTACCAAGTGCCGTGTTTCCACATACGGTGATATATTGGCATTATGTTGGGCGTCAGAAGCTGTGTTGTGTTGCAGAGTGAGTGCATTCTTAAGGTGGCATTTTTTGTTTTAGTAGATACAATGACAGTGCACTGAGTGATTATTGTCCGTAAAATTGTTTAGTTTGTCTGATACTGTCATGTTTGACGTGGTAGCGTTAGATAAATTAACATTTATGAGGTATATTGCATAGAGTTTTAATTGTGCAGTGAGAAGAGATTTTTTTCTATCGTGACTCTCTGTGGGGCACTGAGCAGGTCTATTTCAGCTGTATTCAGTGTATTGTTATACTAGGTCATCTGTGGTGCGTTATTGATATTCAGTGGTGGCTTGTTCATCTGGTTAGAATAGTGTACTCGGTTCATTTTTTGCAAATCATATCAGTAATAGTTTATTGAGAACTTAATGCAAATTAAAGTCAAATACTGAAAAAAGCATTTCATTTATTACTTCTCTTATAGCACTTATTTTCATTGATGACAATCGGTTT